>JH720350.1:11162-110683 GCA_000231825.2 Tetrahymena elliotti 4EA | reverse complement strand
ATTAATTTCAAAAAATCACCATAAATATTTAAAAAAATTTTTTTAATTAAGAAAAATTACCAATAGTTTTATTTCAAAAGAATTTAATCTGAATAGCAAGAATAAGCTTTAGACATGTCACAGCTTTTACATTCAATTTTTTAATCTGGAGTAGGATAAATAAGAGAGTATGTACCATTTAGACACTATACACATTCTTGCAATAAACAGTTCTGACAAATCTGATTGTAGTATTCTCCATTTTGGCATCTTCTAAATTATATTTTCACTTTAACATCATTAATATCAACAAATTGGTTTGTTTTATTTGCAGCTTTCATTCCATTAAATTATAAATTGATTGCTGCATTTTAGGATGGAATACCAGTAATTTTTAAGCCATTTAAAAAGCATCCTATTTAATCATTAGCTATATATTCATATAAAGCAAATTATGCACCATCTAGTTTAATTGTCTGATTCTATAGTTATGAATTAACTTATTATATGTATACTTTACAACTATATTAGCTAATTTCTTATATTAAATCTTAACTTAAATTACTAACTAAAGCTTTATTAGTAAAAAATGTAATTTTAAATATCAATAAAGCATTAAATGAAAAATTATACTTTTATTCTGGAAATCAATTTAATTGATTTAATTCTAGAATTCATCAAAAAAAACTATTATGAGATCAAAATTAGATAAACCACTTTGAAAGTTACTAAATATAAAATTTGGAAATTCACTAAACACTTCAAAATTCTTACTGGGTAAAATAGAGGCAGTAGCAGGATAACTAGCTATAGAGTTTCCAAATATATGTGCACTATTGTTATGGCATATATTATTTGAATAAGTGTAGCAAGAATCTGTGGTTTCAAGGTTACCGTGTTGCATAAATTTAGGCTTTAAATTCAAATACCTAATAGCACCACCAATACCAGCATTGCTGCTAATAAATTAACAAGAAATAATCTAGAAATCAGAGTTATCTGACAGAATAGAACCTCCGCTTCTAATAAATATAACTTAAAATTAATATAAAATTGATTTAAAAAGAATAAATTACCCTTTTGCATTATTTTTTGAAAAAGTGCTATTTTTAATCATAGAGTTTTCATTTATTGATTATTTGATGTAAAAAGATCCACCATCACCCAAAGAGAAACTATCAGAAATAGTAGTATTTGATATCATAAATTATTTTACTTGACTGATGTATGCAAAGCCTCCTAATTAGCTAGCAGAATTATTACTAGAATCTACAGAGTTGATATTCAAACTTCCTTCAATAACAAATATGCATCCTCCTACCTATGAAGAACAATTCTAAAAAGAGCTTTGATTTATTGTAAGAGCAGATCCCTCTGCATAGATTGAACCACCACTTAGAATACTTTCATCATTCAAGAATGAAGAATATTCAATTAATAATGAACTCAAAGAAACATAAATAGATCCTCCATTTTCAGACTAATTTATTTCAAATTCTAAAACTGACAATTTAATATTTGAATTAAGTGATATATTTAAAATTGATAATTATTATTTAACATTTTTAGATTAGTTTTACTTTATTTTGGAATTTTTTATTTAAATATTAGATTAACTTATCAATAAACCAGCCATTATTATATTTTCAAAAACTTTAATATCTTTAATTATTCCTTAGAGTATATTTTACATTACTAAGAGATTTTAAAACCCATTATTTTAAATTAATGTCAGATTCGTAACAAATAAGCTTTCAGTTTGAAAATTAAATATAGAAATTTAGTTAGTGAAATTAGCTTAGTTAATCAAAGCTGAGCTTGAACTAAGATTAATTTATGAACTTTTGATAGATACAATACTTGATTTTTAAAATTGAATATATATATTATTTTCAATGAAGATATTCTCTAAGGAAATAGAATCTTCTTTAATATGCTATGTAATTATCAATTTATCTTATTCATGAGATAAAACGTTCAAATATTCTAATAGCATGATATCTTCATTATCAAGGAACTATATTTACTCTAATATTTATTTTGAAACAAGAGAACTTCTCAAAAAAGGAGTAGATCCTTTGATACCTTTCAATGTTAAGTTACTAAATTTTACTTCATTAGAATTATGAACTAAGATGGGTGCTGATATTTAATCATCATTTTTAAATAAAATTGTTGACTACTCAAATAAGAAGTTTTAAATTATTATTTTTGAGTATTAATTACTATTAATGTCATCTTAAAAGTAAAATAAAATAATTTGGCTAAAATGGGATTATCTAATGTTAATTTAGCTCATAGTTATATTAGCTACATATTTAAAATTAAACAGACTTAAGATGGTATCACTAACAAAGTTTACATCTTGCAAATATAGTTTTTCAAATAGCACAGATTGTAGTTAGGATATTTGGAATGAATATAAATATTTTGAAGAAATTTGAATATTAGTAAGTTAGAATGAGGTTATATTAGTAATTGAAAAGATAAGCATATTATTTTAAATAGATGTAGGCTCAAGTTGTAGATTTTCAAATTTTATTTATTCGTATCCTTTAAATGAAGAAAATAAATTTTCAGAAACGTAAACCTTTTATTTGTCAGAATTATCATAGCTTGATTTTTCTTTTAAGATATGTATTTAAGTTATTTATGAAAAGGAAGATACAGGTAATTGCTGTAAAACTGCTTCTTAGCTAATAGTTAGCTAAAATATTAGAGATTATATTAAGTAATAGCTTTGAATTTATTTAAAAATAATTTCAATCTGTTGTATTACCTATGTAAATTCATTATAAGGAATTTATTCTGTACAAAAATCGTCTCCAAAAATGGGTAGTTAAAGTTTCCCCAATACTGATTTAGAATAGAATATCAGTTAGATAAAAGTATTTTTTAAGGTTTCAAAAATATAATAATCAGCTATTTTTCCAATATCATAACCTTAGAAATCTCCAATCATAATAATTTAAGATGAAACATAATTTATTTAGTAGATTAATATTTTTTATTCATAAACATCAATAAAGTAATCTTTATTAATAAATATTATTTAATTTTAATCTGATGTGTATATATCTTGTATATCTATCTTATTTGTATACCTTCCTGTAGCCTTTTTTTCTAAACTAGAAAATGAATTAATTTGATACAACCCAACACAGTGTTAGAGAATAATATCTAATTTCTCATTAATTTCTAATTTGTATGTATATCCCATACAAGGACTTGAAATCTTTTTTATTAAATTGACAGTTTCCAGACTGTAAACTCCTAAATATAAATCACTTACTCTTTTCATAAGAATCTAATTTAATTTATAAATAATTTTTTAATTTATTTTTTTTAAGAAATATTTTTTAATTAAATGATTTACCTTATCTGAGTATTAAATCATAATATGAACATGAGATTAAAAGCCAGAGATTTTTATTAAATTTGATGTTTCTATTTTGATTTACTATGAAAAGTTGAGAAAACCCAACTATCCTCCAAAGCATGAAGCTAAGACATAATATTTATTATTTGAAGATATAAATAAATAATTAGAAATTGCTTAATCTAGTAATTTTTCATATATTTATTATTTAAATTAGTTTGATGAAATATCAAAGTTGAAGACAATTATTTCACCTTGAGTTGTAGTTAGAAAAAATGAACTCTAATTGTCTATACTCTATAAGCTGATGATAGATTGTTTTTAATTTAAAATAATAGTTTATAATATTGAAAAGTCATTTAATTTAATTATTGTTAATTAATTTAAAAAAGAGCATAACAGATAAGAAAATAGCTAAATATTTCTGAGACAATTAAGCTTCTAATTATTTAAAATATCAAAGTTATCAACATTAAAAAATGTAAGCTCATCCCTTCTTATAAAAGCTATTACCTTTTATTTTCCTTCTAAAAGTTAAAATTGACTCTATGGCTCATATTAAAAATTCTAACTATGAGCATAAAAGCCATATTCTAATTATTGAGTTGAATAATCCCATTTTTAAACAATTGTCTCAGTTTAATGAAAAATAATGCCAGAATCAATTTTCATCACAGACAATACACCTATTTGATAAATTACAAATAGTTAAAAATAGTAAAATAAATAAAAATATTATAAAAGGGAAACCTAATTATCTGTAGCATTCTTAATAACTATTTGGAGCTATAAAATCTATTAAATTGTAATAACCAAACAAAGAAGCTCCTGTGGAACCATATACTAGAACATTATGGTTCAAATCAATATATAAGGTATCGATTAAGCTATTGCAAACCTATATTGTAGTTTTTAAAACTAAGTCTGGGTAAGTTAGTTGATAAATATAGCCATTGTTATCTCCTACAAATAAATAACTGTTGTCTTCATCAAAGAAAGCTACATTTAACTCTCCCTCTAAAGTTTATTATTTCCTATAAATTATTTTTTATCTTTAAATACTCATAAATTTAAGAAATACTTTAATGCAAAACTATTTAATGAAGAGTAACTCCATATTTTTATTGTGAAATCACTCCTATTTAATTAAAAAAAATTTAAGTAATAAAATTTTTTTAATTAACTAATAAAAGAAAGAAATAATAATGAGAAAATTGATAATATTTGTAAAATTATATTTACCCAACAGAAGTAATCATCATGTTTCTACTATCTATTATTATCTAATTTACCCAACCTTCATGAGCATGTTAAAAAGTTAATGAATTCGAATTTGAATCATAGAGTCTAATATCTCCATTTTACTAGATAAAATAAATTATGTTAAAATGCATTAAATTTAATTTTAGAAAATACATCCCAAGTAAACTGAAGACCTCTTTAAAAATCAAAGTTTCCATATATACCTTCTATCTTTCCTTTTTCCTCTAGAGTTTAGTAATCCAAAGAATGTGAGAACCATGAATACTAATTTAATAATACTTATTTTATATAAAAGTCTTTAAAAAATTAAACTTTACAGTGGTCATAATAATTTTTTTTGTTTCAATATTAAAAACTATAGAAATAGGACAAAAGTAATTCAGTATTTTTATCAATTTAAAATTTTAGTTAAGGTCCCAAACTAAAGAATTAAATGGATAACAGGCTGAGAAAAGTCTATTCAGATTTTAATCATAAACCAAAGTAAGAAGTAATTAGCATTCTTTAGGTTAATAGCTAAGATCTCCTATATATTCATAGGTACTTAATTTGTAAATAGATATTTTATTTAAATTAATAGTAGCAAATTATATAAAAATTAAGTCTTTTTAAGGAATTGAATATATGAATTTAGATATAGATATATTTATGCTTGGAAAGGGAGGTAGATATGACTAGGTTAATGTGTCATAAATATATACTTGATCTGCCAGAATAAATACTAAGCCACTTTAATTATCAAAATAATAGCTTGTTATATATTCATATGATAACTATTACACCAAACCAAAGCTAGTCAGCACTTTACTTACCAACTATTTTTATTTTATGAATAAACTTAAAATCTAAATAATATAAAAACTTACTTTTGTACCAGACATGATAAAAAGATTGTTATATTATGTATCTAATTATTATATTTCACTATACGAATAATCTAAAATACCTTAAAACGTCTACTTAATGTAGTTAAATATAATTGATTTTCCATTTTTGAAACTTGCAACTACTATTTCTTAATCAGAATATAAGTAGAGATTTTAAATTTAGTTTTAATTGAGCATTAATGAATATTTTAAGCTTGCATTAGATATGTTTATTACATAAAGATAATATTAATTATTTATAGCTATTAGCAGGGATCTAGAGTGATCACAAACGTAATCAAGAATAGGTTAATTTTATAGATTAAATGTCTACAATTATTTCAAGGAATAGTTATAAAAATTTATCTAAGCTTGTGTGAATACAATAAAAGTTTACTGACTTTCTAAAATCTAAATTTCATTAGAATTTTTAATTTCATTTACAACTATTGAATCAACAATTTCAAATTAAGTTTTTGTATATGAATAAATCTGTTTTCGTTTTTATTGAAATATAAATAAATGTCAATTTAATTTTTAAAAAATTTACTTAAAATTGATTTTGTTAGAGGATATATAAGTTCTGAGTAGTTTAATTAAAATGAAAATAAAGAATTTTATTTTATAACCCACTAATGTTGATAGGATTATTAAATTCACTGCCAGAGTAGAGGTAATTAAATAAGAACAACTAATCCTAATACTACAAAAGCATTTATTAAGACTATTCTAGCAATAATACCTATTAAATCTTAGAATTTATATTTAAGTTCTATATCAAACTACCTTGAAATAGTTATGAATGATTGTTATCATTTTAAAATCTAAATATCACATATTACATTGTAGTTTTAAAGAATCCTATCAGAAACCCATTACTCAAATCTTAGAGGAGTAAAAACTCTTATATCATAGAATTTTAAATAGGGCTGTAAAGAAACTCTATCAATTGACCCTCTCTATAATTATAGATACCAATTAATTTACTCTAACCTGTATATGAGTATGTGTATTAGACTATCTAGATATTTTAATATATGAAAACAGTTATAAATAAAATATTTATATATTTTTAGAAATTCTATCACACATTCTTAAGTGTTTTGAATAGATTCAAAATTTTTTGCATTTTTTTTTTTCAAACTTTATTTTAAATAATTCAAGATATGAGGATAAGTAATAAGTCTTTCATAAAAATTATTGAATTAAAAAATTTACTTTATTAAGAGATTTATCGATAATAAATTTAGATGTTGAGCGCATGTATGATATATATTTTTCAAATTTATTATCAAAATATGACCAATACTCAATAACTCCAGAGAAATTTATAAAAACTATTCTTTTAAATTAGGTGAATAAAATGATTTACAAATTGAAGTCAAGTAATTGAAGCTTACCTATTTAAGTCTACATCGATTTCTATTTGTGATATAACATCATAATTAGTCGCAGTATTAATTAAATAATTTGTAACGTAAGTAAATTTTTGAGTAGATTTATTAATTACTTAAAGAGACTGATCAGAAACTGAAATTATTTTATTTTATAAAATAAAAGATTGAATAAAATCTATTCCAAAATTTGAGTTCTTGAGTATTATTGGCTTTTTTAATTCTAAAGAAAAAGCAAATAAATATTTATCAGAGGCTATTGCAACTTCATCATTACTATTTATAGACCCAAATTTGAAATTTATTATACTATCTACAATAGTAGAATTAGAATCTTAGAAATCACAATCTATTTATTAAAAGTCAGCCTAGTAAATTAACATTTTATCCTACATATTCCAAACCTGAAATAAGCTTTTTTATCCAACAACAACTATTTAATCTTCTTGATTACTAACTAGAACCTAAGTAGAAGTTTGATCTATTTACTATTCAAACAGCAATGAAGAATTTTGATAAGAAGCAATAAAATTTTTTGCATTATTTGATTAATAGGAAATAGCTATTTAATTTCTAGTAGGAAAAATTGATAATAATTATTAAAATTCATTATTAATCTAGAAAAGAAGTGTTAAATTTGAAGATTTAAAACCATAAGTGTATATTCCTCCTTAAGAATCAGATATTAAAAATCTTCTATTTAATTTATCATTCACACATTAAATAAGTTGTCTCTAATTGATCATTTATTTAGTAATGATACCCTACTCAGGATTTTATGGCTAAGAAAAATCTACTACAAAAATCTTTATTTAAAAAAGCATAATGTAAATTTAATTTTAAATAATTTTTTATTTACATGAGTAGAGTTCCATGAAAACACTAATGTATCTTCAGAATTTAAACATGATCTTTAGCTTATGTCTATACTACTAGGAATTTAAATTATATTCTACTTCAAGCCATTTAAAGGATTCCAATCAATTACCCTTCCATTTGCATCCAAAGTATGTAAGCGAGATATTTAAAGATTTGGCCTATCATCTTTGTCTATTTAAATAAAATTTACTGTTTCCTAAATTTCTGCTAGATCGTATTGCCTATTTTATTATAAATTAAAAATCCCTACTGAAAATGGCTTATAAACAATTGCAGCCATATCTTCGAATTTATTCTAAGGGTTTGATTTGAGAAATATTGCTAGCTAAATTATGAGGACTTTATTTGAAACTGCTGTTTACATAAAAGGACAGCCTATACCATAAACTTTTTCTAAATAGAAGGAAAAAATTGTGATCAATAAAGTAATTAAAATACGGTATGTCATTTTCTTTTTATTAGTTTACGAATTAAGTATTAGATTTTTTTATGTTTAATTTACAAAACAAAAGAAATTAAAAAATCTACCTATGTTGAATCATTGATAAGCTTTAAAAGAGTTAAATTTTATGTATTTTCCATTTAAATCAAACAATCTCTTTTAAATTATAGTTTTTATGCTAAAAAGAAATTTGAAAGACAAGTGAGGTTTAATAATCACTTTTTATTTTTAGTAAATCTAAAATAAAAAAAGTTATTTCAAAAATTAATTTATTATTTTACTATGTTCTCTTTTACATTTACCTATAGCTAACTTTTTAATAAAAAATATTTAATGAGTTTTAAAAAAATGGTAAAAATATAAAAGTTTAATTATATATTTAGGTTGAAAGCTATTATTTGTATACAAAACTTATTAATTTTTATGATTTAAGATAAGTTATTACTGTATATTCTCTATAATAAGACCCCTTCCCCACTCCCCCTTATATTTTAGGGTTTTCCAAAAAGCATGTCAACTTCTTTAAAATTCATCCTAATATCAAAAATTCTAATAAAAAAAAATTACAGTATTTAAAATTTAATCATTTATTTTTGAATAGAAGGGCTGTTTTAACCCTTATTTTTTTATCTTATTTAAACACCAATCTATGCTATCTTATAATTATTTTGTTAAGTATTTCACTAAAAAAATCTCTTGAATGTGATTTCCTTTAGATAGATACATTTTATGTTGATCTATTTTCGTTCAAAAAATAATTAAAATTACTTGACAAGAATATTTAATTTTAATTTTTGATGAATTATGGAAATGAATTTTAGGAAGAATATTACAAAATATTCTTTAGATAAAAATAATTTTAAGTTAAGTCAAAATAAATGAACAAGTGAATAATTCTTTGGGTTCTGTTGAATTTAAAAATAAGAGAACAATTAGAAAATAAAAATTAAGTTATTTAGCTATGAAATTACTTTAAAAATATGCATAATTTAATCTCTTTTATTTTTAAAAATATTTTGCAAAAAGTAATATTCATTTAATTCTCTATTAATTTATAAATTAAATTATTTATCTTTTATGCATATTAAATAATAGCTAAATAAATTTTATTTAAATAGAGAAAACAAAAAGCAATTTTATATTTATTTTTTGTAGAAGAAAAAACTATCAGAAAGTAACATTACACATCATTTCATGTTTGTTTGCAATAATTAATTAAAATACCGAAAATTTTTAAGCGAGATTTAAATAAAATTTGTAATTTGCCCTCAAACTGATTTTAAGAATTTGTAAAACAAATTATTATTTTGTATTTAGTATTTAAAAACATTTTAGATAATGAAATATTTTATATACTAAGATTAACAAATTACTTCTTGCTCTTTTTAACGGTAAGTAAAAAAAACTTGCTTGAGTCAATTTGATTGTTTAATTTTGGTAGGGTAGAGCATTTGATAATTATCTTTAAATTATTAGAAATGAAATTTAGCTCCATTAATTTCAAACAAAACATAGTAGAAAAATAAATTCATCAAAAAAATAAAATAAAAAGAAAAATTCCTATTTTATTAGAAAGAAAAAGGAAAATCGAGTTTTTAAAAAGAATAATAAATTACAGATTATCTTGATGTCAAAAGCATTTATAAAAATTGAAGCCACTAAAATTTCAAATATAACAGCATAGTAAATAAAAAATGCCTAATAATTAGAGATGAACTAACAAAAATCAATCAATTATTGTTGAATTTGCAAAAACCTTTAAGTGTCAAGTAGATTCATTCCTCTTATTATCATTTAATTCTAATAATTAAAAACTTAAAAAAACAATAAACTAAGATTTTGATTTCATTGAACAATTAATAAGTAGAAAAAGTAAAATAAAATAAACAAATTATGGAGATTTTAGGAATTTTAGGATTTAAAAAATCTTTCATAATATTCTTCTTTGCAGCTTTAAGCATGCTAGAAAACATTATAATAGTGTAGTGTTAATAGGAATCATAGGATCAGTAGATTAACTTAGTATATTCACCATTCTATTAGTACAAGTATGACATTACCGATTCATAAGGTGCTTCTACTAAGATTAAAGTAGTGGAATAGGCAAATTTAGTATTTATTTCAGCTGGCTATCAAGGAGTTATAGTAATCGATGGTAAAACCAACAAAATAATATATGAATAAAGAATGGATGAGTTTTTATTCACCTTAGAAGCCACAACTGATGGAGAATATATCATGATTTCATACTAAGCAAAATTTAGCTTGTTTAAGTTTGTCAAAAGGGCATCTTTTTAGCTGATGAGCTAGGCAGCCTTTCCTTCAAGCATCATAGATATGTTTATAAATTAATAAGAAACTATTGTTTATGCAGTTGGATTAAGTGGCTAACTTGTTGCATATGATATTTAGAAAAAGTAGTAGGTATAGCCAATAGGTTTCTATAACTCTTAATCTAATATAATTCATTAAGGATCTATTTCAAAAGATGGAAAATGGATTATTTTGGGTAATGATCTGCTTGGTTTATATGTATTGTAAGTAATCAATAATAATCATGATAATTCATAAGAATTTTTATTGGTAGGACAAGGAATAATGGTATGGAAAACATGGGCAGGTATTCTAACTGATGATAACAAGTACTTATATGGCCTTGATAACTGGAATGGAATTTTCATCAGCAATTTCAGTTAAATTCTGTAAGCAACACCATAGCAGTATCCTATAACTATAACCTTTACTAGGTATTGGCCCTTTAATGCTATTAACCCATCAGTGTACTCCCTCACTTTTACTAAAAACAATAAATTTTTATTAGTAGGAGTTCGTTCTTAAGGGGTGTACATATTTGATATTAGTGATAAACTAAATCCTGTTTTTTTTTAAGGCATTTCAGTAGGAGCTCATTCTTTTAGTTTAGCTTTTTCTCCTGATGAGAAATACCTTTATTATGCTAACGCTGTTAGTATTTACGTATTTGAGCAAAGACCACCAAACTTAAATAATAACTATCCTAATTTATTTAATAAACACTAAATAATTATCTAGTAACCTTCTCCTGCTTTCTATAAATGGAGATGTTATACACAAACAATAAATGGAAGAGATTACTTTTTTGGTTCATTTGATGCAATGGGCATTGGTATTTTTGATATAACTGATCCTTATCTAATGAAAAAAAAGTATACTAAAACTTATTAATCTTCTTCATTAGTTGACAGTTTGGCAATAAGTAATGACAATAGGTACCTAGTAGTTCCTATTTAAGAAGACAATACAGCATTTATAGTTTTAGACATTTAAGACCTTAGTAACCCGGTAGAAGCTTTTCGGTTGCCAATGGAGGAAACTAATCATAATGAATGTATTTTTTTTTCTAAAGATTATTAATACTTTGTAAGCTCATATGATAATGGAGTTCTACTTTTAGATTCTTCATAGCTTCCACAACTTACTCTATTGTCGTATTGGAGGATTTTTTCATACATGACAGGAGAAAATGCAGGAGTCATGATAACAAACGATAATAATTATATAATAGGTGCTGTTAGAGGCTATGGATTGTATGTTCTAGATGCTTCTATTAAGACTAATTTAATTTTTAAAAGTACTATTTAGACACTAGGAGCTGAAGGAATAGTCCCTTCCCTTTACAATAATACATATGCATTTTTGTTTGATGGATTTAAAGGAGTGGCAATTGTAGATCTTTCTAATTTACCTGAAATCAAAATTCTTAGTAGAATTCAACCTTTACAAGGCTGGTCCAATTTTGTTTTACCTATTTAAAATGACTAGTACTTGCTAGTAGCTCAATTAGAAGTAGGAATGATGACCCTTGTAGATATCTCTAATGTTGCTAATCCTAAAATTCTTTCCTCTTACTAGTATTAGACTCAATCTGCTTAATCTATCTGTATGACACCAAATTCGAACTTTGTTTACATAAATAATAATATGGGGTCAATTTTACTGCCCATGAAAAGTTAAGTTACTATTCATACAGAAATTTAGCTTATCTAAACATTAGGTGATGGTAATTAATATCTAATATCCCTCCCTAAAAACTAAAACTTGTTAATAGGACAATAAGTTTAACTTAATTTTGTTCCCATTTATCCTTTTGAAGGAATGAGTATTGTCTCTGTTAGCTACTATACTCAACAATAAATAAAAAGTCTACCATTTTGGATGAGCTATGACGCTAATAATAGAAATTTGCATATTACTGTTGATAAAACTGGGCTTGACACAGCTTATGTTAACCTGCCAAATTTAAATACAGTCCTCATTAAGATTGCAGTCCCTCTCTTTCCTAGCTCTTTTGAGTTTAATGATTCAAATATTAAGATTACTCCTCAGTAAGCCTAATCAATTTATAATTTCTTATAAGAGTAAAAGATTTTGGACTCGAATGGATTAATAACTGATTAATTTGATCCTTTTTAGCCAATATAATTCTAAATTGAAGGTATTTAGAGCACTTAAAGACTATTTGATTTGACTTAATAAGCGCTTTAAAAAGGAATATTCATTAATCCTGTGCTATTTAATATCTAATCATCTCTATCTTTAGATGTAAGAAGTAAATTATCTCCTATTTCAACTCTTTCTTAAAGTCTTCAACTTTATCTCTAAGTTAAAGATTCTGATGGAAAGTTTGTCATGCAGAATTTTTCAGGTGTGATAGCTTCTACAACTGATTCATAGAATTAATTAAAGTTTGAAGGCTCATTAGTTAATCTGAATAGAGTTCTATCTTAAGGTGTCATTTTTGCAAATGCAACGTAATTTGAAAGTATTGAAGTGACAATCACCCTTGTTGATGGTGTCAACTATGATGTTACATAAGTAAAAAAAATGAAAGAATGTCTCTTCATTAAGGAAAAGTAGCTACTAAAAAAAAATGAAAATTTAACCTTGCAAGAATAATTTAACAAATAATACGCTGGTGCCAAAGTAGACATTTAAAGTTAATTTACTATTGATTTTTCTCCTAAGTCTTTTATAAATTCCGAATTGAATACCATCACTTATCAAGTTTAAATTTTAAAAGGACAAGATTATACATTATTATCTCCAGATGACTGGGTATAGTACTAGACTACTTCTGGATCTATTAGTGTTTATGGAACTCCTCCTGTTTCAGCATTTAACAATATTTATTATATTAAAATCATTGCTTCAGATGGCTATACTAGTGACAATAATACTTTTTACTTTGTAGCTTCAGGTTTACCCTTTATCTATGTATTTAATTTACTTATTAAAATATTTGGTCCTTTATTTGCTGTCTTAGGAGTTTACAAATATAAAAGCCTCATATTAAATTCTATGAACAGAAATAAAGTAATGTTTGCTTCCGAAACTGCAATGAGAGGTAAAATTTATAAAAAAAAAATAACTGTCCTTGGAGATGATTTAGTAAAAAGTAAGCTTTTCTTTTAAGGATTTATTGAAAGATTTGCAATTGACAGAGAAAAATTTGCTGAAGAAATGGAGTGTGTAAAAAATAAATTAGAGTGTTTCGGAAGTTAAAACTAGGAAAAAACCCCTTCCAATATGCAATAATCATCATATAACTAAAGTTTTCTTAAATTTAACTTAAAATAAGGTTAAGCTTCTACTTTAGAATATTAAAGTAAAGATAGATTAGCTGTTGAATCAGATAAACTAAGCAACTTTGGTCAATTAAGACGCCTTAAAGTGATGACAGAAAACAGTAATATTGATAATTAAAAATTAAAAAACTCAATACAAATAATTTAAATGACTCCAAAGAATTCCAGATAAACACCACTTGAAAGAGAATATCTCAAAAAAGATGGAAGTGTTAGTTTATCTCGAATTTTAAGAGACATGGTTCACAAAGATATTTCTTTTACTTTAAAAGGTAAAAAATATAATGCAAAAAGCTTTATAAATGATTTTAAAAACTCAGAATCTAGAGTTTACAAAGGAATAAAGGCAATTGCTTCACGTCATTTCTTAAAATTTGATATAAGATCTTAAGAGGTTTATAATTATTTAAAATATTATGCTTAAAATTAATTAAGTTATTCTAAAAATGACTGGTACAGAGGCTTAGTAAATGTATGTGCTACTGATAATAAAGATATATATGGTTTTCCAGTCCCTTTTGCTGAGTGTTATCTAAATGAGTAACAGATCAACCTTATACTGATTGATTTATAATTGAATAATCAGATTGGATAACCATTTGAGTATTTAGGTAAGTTAGACATTAATTACAATTTAATTAGAGAAGTTTTATTTGCAGATGCTTTGGGATTAGTTGAATATACTCCGTCTATATTTTCACCTTGTGTTGGAGAATCTATTCACTTATTTTCATATGAAATTCACTCAGTAGAAGCTTTTAAATAAGTGAAAAATGCTTGGTGTATGTGTCTTCGAAAATTCTTAAATATGGAATATATGGAATATGGTATGTCAAAAAATATGACTTTACCTAATTGGATTACTTTCGATCATAAAAATGGAGTTATTACTCTTTAAGGTGTACCTCAGTCTTAAGATGTGGAAGAACTCTTAATCAGAATAGTTGATATAGATTTATATGTCATAAAATAATATCATTTTAAAGTTGTAGATGAGTATTTTGAAGGTGAAGATGAAATAGATGATATTCAAGGGGACACGATTATTGCAGATGACTAATCTATGTAAATGAGCTTTTACTCAAATAAAAACAATAATAAAATTGGCAATTTATTCGGATCTCCTACTCATAAACTGTAGGCTTTTGAAAGCAATCATTCTGTGATTTAAAAGTAAGATTAAACAAATTTTTCTATTTTCAAAAAGAAAAATGGTAATTTGAATGATTTTAGTGAAGCTATTCAAAAAAGTTAGATTATAGCTATTCCAGAACCAATTTATTAGTAAAAAAGTAGTGATAAATCTTCATCTTTAGTTTTAGATAAATTAGAACCAATGTAGATTGCAGATAGCTATAAATAAGAATAAGAAACTGGTTTTAATGATATAAAATTGACAAATAAATATAACACATAATATGATGAGGATTAAGATTAATTAAGATAAAAAAATAATATTATTGTAAACCAAGATATAGACTCTACTAAAAGAGACTATGAAACTGAAAGACACTTGATATATGATTTACTTCAATAAAATCAAAAATAGAAAGACTCAGGTAAAGTTGATTAAGACAATTAATCATAAATATAAGGTTAGGATGATAGCTAGAATAATTAAAAATAAAAAGAAAACATTTTAGCTGATGATGATGAAGATAAGAACCAGATAGGAACAAGTGTTAATCCTCTTAATCCTAATTAAGCTAAGTTACTTGCTCATTCTTATTTTAATTATAGCTGAAAAAATTATTTTTTATTTACTTTATGTATGACTTCATTTTTCCATTAAAAATTTGTAAATTTTTTATTCTGAAATTAAAAAAAAAATTTAATAAGATGTGATCAATTTTACAAATTATTACTCAAAATAAGTAAAATAATAATTTCAATATAAAATAGATTTAATATACCTTGAAATTAATTTGTGTTATGATTAAAAAATTTAAATCAAGAATTTTACTTGATTGTCTTTCAGAAATCAAATTTAACTCATTTTGCAGTGTTAAAAATAATGTAGCTAAATTTAGTGTAATATCTTCAATCATAATTTAGAAAGAGCAAAAAAGGATTTAAATGGATAGAATTTCAGACATTTTGTTAAAAATATATAATTAGATAGATAGCTCAAACATTACAAATTAAAATAAAACATTTAATTAGAAGGAGATAAAAAAAATGAATAGGATTAATTATTAACTTTAATTATCCTAATAAATTACTAATTAGTTTGTTTCTTACTTTAACAATTTCTGAATACAATTAATTTATAGACTATTAACTACAAATTTAATAGCATTAATCAATCAATAATTTAATTTGCTGGACTCTTTCTATTTCATTTTTTTTTTCTTTTTTTATTTTTAAAATTTTTCAATTAGCAAAATAAAATTAAATCAAGTACTTGAATACTATTAATCTATTAAATAAGATATTTTTGATTAAAAATTATTAAATCAGTATTTTTAGTTCATATTAACGTGAACATGATGTATACAATTTATTTTTATTTATTTTATATTTCTTGCATTTTTTAAAGGAGTTATCAATTAAATACTAAAATTTTTTATTTTATTATTGAAAAAGCATTATTAATAAATTAAATTTTTTTGCAAAGAATACCTCATTAAGATATAAAACTAGTATATAGCTCCAAAGCGAAAAAGGATAGAAAGAATACAAGCATTATAGAAATAAAAATGGATTACCAGAGCTATTAGTACAATTACAATTCAGAATTAGGTTAGTAACAAGATCCCTATGCAGATAGAAACTAATACAATTATTAGCAACAAGAATCAGAAAGAGATATTCTTGAATATTTAAGCAGTATGGGAATTTTTAAGAAGATTTCAACTTTGATTGAACCACCTATCCAACAAACAGAAGATCTTAAAAAAAAATTACATGTTTTATAACTTAGAATTGAGCAAAATTTCCCATTTACAGATACAACTTTTTCTCCGTCTGAATCCTCTATTTCAGATTAAAAACTTAATCATAAAATAGAATGGAAGAGACTAACTTAGCTTGTTAATAAAGATTCTTTAAGATTTTTAATTCAAGGAAGGCCTATTGACTTCATTTAAAGCAGTACAATAATAGAAGATAAGTAATTATTTATTTTAAAGCAAGAAACTTGGTAACAACCTTAACCTTTATCTAAAAAGATATATTTTAAGTGCCTTAAACATTCTTTTGAGTAAAATGGATATGATAGTTAGAAATTTTGAAATCACTCAAATAAATAATGCAGGAATATTCGGAATATGGGTTAATCAAGGTATTTAAAGAAGCTTTTTAATTTAGAATATAATTTAAAGAAAAAATTAATGGATGAATTTAAAATATTATTTATATTTTAATTTTGTTCAAGGCATATTAATAAATAAATCCTCCTAACTTATTGTAATTTTAAAATATATTTTTATAAATTTTTTAGCTGGATAATGGGATCTTATGGTTTTAGATGATAATTTTCCCACCAAAAATAATTAGTATTGCATGGCACAAACAAACAATGGTATTTGGCTTATGGTTTTAGAAAAGGCTTTAGCTAAAATGTATGGAAATTATATGGGTTTGACTGAAGGTTTGACTCATAATGCTTTAACTGATTTAATAGGAGCTCCTACAGAAATAATTAGTGATGGTACTGAAGAAGAATGGTTTTAATATGTTGACTCTTGGATCAAGAGAGGTTTTTTAGTTTTTGCTGAAAATGATTTAAATGTAAATTTTTAAAGTAGTCTTAATAAAAAATTAATAAAAACTTTATTCATAGATCCGTAGCCCAAGTGTGCTAGAAAATAGTGGATATTCATTTAGTGTTTTAGCAATAGAAAATTTAGGATAAGAAGTCGTTGTTAAACTTAAATCTCCCATTAACTAATTAGTATATTAAGGTTAATGGAGTAATTAATCATCTAAATGGACTAGTGTATTAAGAGATACTTATGATGTTAAACCTATCCCTAGCGAAGATGGTACTTTTTGGATGAGTTTGTCTGAATTCAGAAACTAATTTTAATATCTTGGAAATTTAAGAACTCATGAAAATTATGTTTACAAGGTAAATTAATAAAAATATTATTATTTTTAGATTGTAATTTATTTGATTAATTTTATTTTTATTTATATAGTGGATTAATATTGATCATGTAGGTAAAAACTAAAGTTTAATCAAATTTACTGTAGAAAATCAAACTCATATGTATGTTACTCTGCATTAACAGGATGAGAGAATTGCTACAAAAACATCTCCTAATTATGAATATCCATGCACAAGAATAATGATTGCAAAAATAAATAATTACTAATATTCTAAAACTTATGAGTATGTTGGTGCTAATTACCAATCATAGAGAGAAATATTTGTGGAAGATATTTTCTAGCCAGGTAAAAATACAAATTTGAGCATTCTAATTATGCATTAATTAATATTTAAGAAAAAATTTAATATTGCTTTTTAAAATATCATAGGTGATTATATTATGACTGTAGAAGTTTATTGGGTTTAAGCAGGCGATAGAGCATTCACTATAAATTTCTATGGTGAATCTGTTCCTACAGTAATTTAAGAAATAGATACTACAAGCCTATTAGATATCTAAAAATAGATTATTTAGAATTTTGCATTAACAAACCCTATGCCAACTTAAAAGATACGTGATTACTCAAATAATGGTGAGCCAAATATTAAGATTTTTAATGACATTATAGCAGGAATGGTTTATTTCGTCTATTAGAATAGAGGAACAAAGAAACTCAGAGAAAGAGTATGAATTTAAATTAATTATAAATTAAAATTAATAAATTATTTTTAAATTTTTAGGTAGAGATGGTTGAGTTAGAAAATTTAATTATTTAGAAGCCTTTTGATAATAATAATTAGTATGAAGTTATAATTTCACCTGGAAATGAATAGGTGGTTATATACAAATACAATCCATTTGGTGAGAATTTTACTTTTAATTGTAAAATTAAAGCAGGCTTAGATCCTGTTAATTAAAGTGAGATTAAAGCTTCTGATCTTTAAAATTCATCTTCTGTTTATAATGGTTAGAGTATGTTTAATAGTCAAGGTTTAAGATAATCTAAAAATTTGAAGTTTAATAGTAATATGAGAAATTCTAAGGTACACTAATTAGTTTAAAGGCATGACACTCTTGATGAAAATAGAAATTAATATTAAGCTAAGGATTTAATATAATTTATGAAAGCTAACTCAGTTCCATCTAAAAGAATGTGGAAAGAGTCAGAAATTGGTGTTTACGTTTATAACTATTAACATCCTGAAGGAGTAGTAATTCTAATCTAAAACTTAGGAGAATATAAATATGAAGAAAAGATCAATTTCACTTTAGAAAATTTGAGGATAGAAAACACTCAAGATGAAATTGCTTTCAGGAGATTTGAAATAGACTACAGCAATAACTCAGTATATGTAATGATTGAACCAGGCAGCTTCTAAATGATATTTTTAGATTTAATTAAAAAAGGAGAGCCTTATGTTTATAAGCAATACTCTCTGTATAAATATCACTCTCGTTGATTTTAATAAATTTTATTATTTGCTTTCATATTTATTTATATTTCTTCTCAAAATCTTTCTTAAATTTTTTTAATATCTCAAAAAAAGTATTACTTTATCTAAGTCAATATGTCAAACAACAAATCATGTTTTTTATTTTATCTGATTAAACATGTAAAATAAGAAAATCATTTTTGTTTTTTATTTAAAAACATTAAAAAAATAAGATTTATTACAGTTTAAAAATTTTCATGTAAGTGCACTAAAACACAAATTTAATAATTTTATAATTTTTTTCAGAAACCAATGAAGCTTAAGAAATTTCTCAAAACAGATTGTCTTTCAACCTTTTTACCATTTTCAACGCAAGAATCAATATCTTCGAAGAATTGTAAGGCTTCCTTATCTTCAAAGTGTTCAGCCAAGAGATCTCTGCATACCTTCCATTCAGATTAGCTGACGGGTTTGTCAGAAGTGGATTCGTTAACTAAGCCATTGTGGAATTTGTTGCAATCAACAGCATAATTGAAAGCGAAAGTTACTTCACTGGGAATAGTAACAGATTCAATACATTCTTCAGCAACCTTGTTGGAAATAGCGGCAACACTAGATTCTACTTAAGTAGTTTTTCCAGCAGTTACACACTAGTCAATAGCAGTGAAGAAATTATTAGCTTCCTTATCAGTGAAGTGCTCAGCTAAGATATCTCTGCATACCTTCCAGTCAGATTTATTGACAGGTTTGTCTAAAGTGGATTCGTTAACTAAGCCATTGTGGAATCTGTTGCAGTCAACACCATAATTGAAAGCAAAAGTAACTTCGCTAGGAATAGTCACAGATTCAATACAATCTCCAGCCACCTTGTTTGAGATAGCAGAGCTAGCTTATAATTTGTTCAAAGAAGCTTTTCCAGCGGTAATACATTAGCCAATAGCAGCTTCAAAATTAGCAACATCTTTTTCAGAAGCTGAATCAGCTAAAGACTTTTTACAAGAATCCCAATTGGAAACATTAACAGGCTTATTTAAAGTAGATTAATTAACTAAACCATTGTGGAATCTGTTGCAATCAACACCATAAACGAAAGAAAAACTGATAGAACTAGGAACAGTGAGAGATTCAATACAATCTTCAGCAACCTTGTTGGTGACAGTGTTAGCCTATACTTTGTTCAAAGAAGCTTTTCCAGAAGAGACACATTAGTCAATTTCAGAGTAGAAAGATTTAGCATCGGAATCCTTGAAGTGAGATGATAAACTCTTTTTACAGGTTGTCCAGTTTTAAACGGTAACGGGCTTATCAGCAGTAGCAGCATTTACCAAACCATTGTGGAACTTATTGCAGTCAACACCATAGTTAAAAGCAAACTAAAGCTCATCAGGAATGGCTAAACCTTCAATACAGGATTCAGCAACTTGGTTTGAAACAGCAGCTGCAGCAGATTCTTAAGCAGCTCCCTTAGTAGTACAATTACTGATAGCTTTAATAAATCCATTTAATTCAGAAGCCTTAACACCCTTAACTGCTTTAAGAGAAGTTTTGCATCTATTCCAGTTGCTAACATTAACAGGATCTTAAGAAGTTGAATCATTAACTAATCCATTATGGAATTGATTGCACTAAACTGCATAGACAAATGTGAAGCTTAACTAATCAGGGACAGTAACTTCACTTATGCACTAGTATGCAGCTTCGTTGGTTACAGCTGCACCGTATACTGCAGCCATAACTAAAGCTAAGATAACAAATTTATTCATTTGTGTTTTTCAATATATTGTCTGATTTTAATTTATTTAATTACAAAACAATTATTTTTTTCCTTGTTTCTTTGGTTTTTGAATGTAGGATTAAGACATTGATTTAATTAGAAAAAGCATAGGATGAATACTTTGATTGGATATCTAAAATAAATAGAATACCTAATAAAACATTCATTAAATTATTCTTTTATCAATAAAAAACTCATGTTTTCTAATGTTTGTTTAATTTTCGCAAGTCACCTTAGTTTTAATAATTCAAGAATAAATTCTTTTATAAAAAAATGAAAGATAAAAAAAGTATAGATTATTTATATTTTTACTTTTTTATTTTTGACATTAACAATTTCCTTTATTGAAATGATTTATATTCATCACTTTCATCCATTTAATTCAATCTAAATGCATTAATACTTTAATTATTAAAGAAAATATCATAAAAGCTAGAAAAACTCTAAATATAAAACATTACAAAGAAAAGATTTAATTCATTTACACCTAAACTAACAAATCTGAATATATTCTTTTTCCTCTTTAGCTTAAACTAAACTATTCCTAATTCAATTACATTCATGTAAATATTTTTTTAATTTTGATAAAATGTTAAATTAATTCATTTTAAATATTTTTCTTTTAAAAAAAGTATGGTAGTTTTTCATTTTCCATATTTAATTCAAAAAAAATTTGGTTTATTAAACAAACTTTTCTAAAATAAGAGCAACAAATTAAAATTACAACAAATGTGTTTACCAATAACAAAATGCAATAGAATTTTATTTTGACGCTACTTTATCTTTAAATATTTCACCATCAACACTCATTTCTTGTATGATTAAAATATTTTTTACACAAATTAATTTTTTAACAAAATGAATCAATTCTTTTAATAGGCTTTAGATTTCAAGTTTGTTGTAAATATTTTTCTTTTTCAGATAAAAAAGAAAACATTTCTTTGAATTTTGTATTAATTATTTTTTTGATAATATTTAATAACTAAATAAAAAGTAATTTCCTATTAAAATATTTTTGGTATTTATTATCTATTGATGAAATCATGAAAAGTTTTTAAAACAAGTTGATCAATTCATATCTGCTTTAATTCTTTTATTGAATTATTTAATCATAAAACATGTTTCTATCATATTTTAAAAAGATTAGTTTTAAAATTAAAAATAAGTTTTGAAAATAATTTACCTGATTAAACATAATAAACAACAATATTATTAAGTTAATATTATTTTATTGGAAGAAATATTTGCTTATCATTGATTCAATTAAAAATTTATATAGTAAATTTGAATTAAAAAATTATATGACAAAAAAAAAAGTAAATATTTTTGATTTAATAGTGAAATGAAATTTAAATTATGGTTAATAAACTAAATATAAATTTGGAAATAATTTTTTATAAAAAAGGATTAGACTGTAATATAATTTAGTTGAAAAATAAATTTTTTTATGAAATCTATTCTCCTAATAAAATATTGAATAATAAATTTTATTTTCATAAAATGAATTACCTTTGTTTGATATTTAGAAAAGAAAAATACTCATTAGAAATAGATACCAATTAAAATTATTATTTTTTTTTAAAGTCATTTTTAAGAAATTAAACAGGTTAAAATTTTAATAATTTTACTTCCCTTTTCTATTATTATTCAATGTAAAGAATTTTTTCAATATTATTTTATTTATGAAAATACTATCTTTCCAATTTTAAAAATACTGCCAATATCAATATCTTTAAAATCATATAGTAATATTGAAAGTTAAACTTTCACTTAAATTGAGAATTTTAGAAAATGAAAAACTTAGCTTAATTAAGGGATTATGGTGAAAGAGGTAGAGGAAAATTGATAACAGAAGAATCTAATTTTATAAAATTATTTCCATGAATTCTTTAAATTTTATATTTATTTTCTAAAATTTAATAGTGAATTATTATTTCAAAAAATTATTTTAATTTTATGAATAAAAAGTTATTTTTTTTAAAATTAAACTAAACTTGCAAGCTTGCTCTATTGATTTTAGTAATTCTTTTTCTTTTTGTTTTTAATTTCTCTCAACAAATCAAAGAAGATTTATCTATGGTTTATAATTTAAATATTTTATTGATTTTCTTCAAAATATCATTTCTTTATTGATATTTGTTTGTTTCAATTTTACAAATAATTTAACTAATAACTTAGATTTATTCTTAAAGAAATAAAGCAAATAAAAATAATCTATTCTTTTGTCTTCTATTTTTTGATAATTAATATTTAATTTTATTTATAAAGAAGTAATCAAATTATAAAGTTAAAGAAATGACTAATTCTATTACTTGATTTTAGTTTTTAAGATAAGAAAAATTTTTATGAAATAATAAGTAGATCATTTAGAAAAAATTTTGAACAAAAAAATGGAAAAGATTTGAGCAAATATTTTTGAAGATTAACTATTTATTTTTTAGCAATTTAAAAATAAATGATTACTTTTTAGATCAAATATAATGATTTATACTAATAATTCAATTATTATCTATTTTATTTTAAATTAACTATTTTAAAAGATAATTGCTTTTCGTGATTTCATTTATTGCTTTTTTATTTTTGATCTAAATACTTACAACAAATAACATAATGATTCAGTAAATAAATGAGGAGGTGGTGTTAATAAATAGAATTATATGCTTATTTTTAAAATAAAATTTGCAATAAAAATGAATTTATTTAAGTGAAAAAGCATCAAGATAATTTCCAGAAAAAGTAAGAAAAGAAAAAGAAGATATTTTAATGTCTTATTTAATTTTAAATAAATGTAAACATATTTATAAAAGTTTTAAAACAATTTCTTCTCAAAAAAATTATTAAAAAGCTATTTCACTGTAAATCATATAATTTATTTACTTCAAACTTTAGTTTTTGGAACTAACACTTTTTAACCTTAAAATTTAACTTTGAAGAATTTAATTGAAATAGCTTTTATAGGTGTGTAAAAAAATGTATAGATTACAAATATTTATGTTGAAAGAGTTTTTTATGAAAGATAAAATAAATGACAAAAATTGAAACATCAATAAATCTTTTACCTTAATTTAAAAAAGAAATGAGAACTAAGTTCTCAAAGAATCACATTTCGAATCCATAAGAAAGTTTTAAATACCTTTCGAGTTACACTTATTGTTGGCAGATATTTAATAATATAAAAAGTAAAAATCACTAATTTCCCAAAAAATGTGACTTATCATATCAGAAATAGAAGAATTAGTTTTAGATCTTTGCTTTTAATTAAGTTAAGTATAAAAAATAACAATTATAAGACTGAAATTAATCAATTACATCTTAATTTTGATACTATGTAATAGCTTATTAGATATTATTTTATTAGCATCAAAGTTAATCTAAACCTAAATTTAATTCGTTATAAATCATTTCTAAATAAGTTAAGTGCTTAATACATGAAATCGTTTGCGTGCGAGATAGAAATATTAAAGTAAAATTAACATTTAAAATTTTTTGTTCTTTTTTGTATGTGTTTTAGTTTGAAAAAGAATGCTTGTAATAAGGCTTGATTTGATGTGATCTAAATTTGGGAGGAAAGACAGCTAAAACTAAAAGTTGAAGCAATATTTAACAATAGAGGATTTAATTTTGCTTTTTTGATGTATGAATTAGGAATAATTTATATTATTGAAGTTAGATTAAAATTGCGTAATAATAAAATGCAGAGCTATTATTAATGTTAGTAAGATGAAATATAAGTATCATGAATAAATAGTTAATATACTATCAAATATCAAGAATAAATTATTTGTATAATATTTCACATTAATTAATTTCAATAATTTAATTCTTACGAATCATCTGATCCTATTAATTCACTGTTATTTTGATAATTAAAATCTTATGAGGGATTTATAAGTCATTTTACAAATTTAATTAAAATACTCAGGTTATTGCTATTTCTGATAAATTCCTCACACATAATAATTGACAAATCGATTTAATAACAATAAATTATCTTTATCCATTAGTATTTATTATAGATTGATTCATTTTTTCAATTATATTTGATCACACTAAATCTATAAAACCATATACTTATCCATAATTAATTTTATTAAAAAACTTTAAATACAGTTCTAATACACATTTTTACAATAAAGATAAATCTTATTACAATGCGTGCATCTCTTCTTATTCTTTTGGTTTGCTTAGTTAGCGTCTACTCAAATCCTTGGACAGCTAATTACTCTAGTCCTTCTGATTTACTCTATGTTTCAACCAATACCCTCAGCTCTGCTGACTTCTCTACTCTTAATCCACCCCTTGACGCCTCATACTAAGCCTTTACCTAAGAAGGTGGTCCTCTTGGTTACATGGGTCCCCTTGGTGCTTTTGGTAAATAATAATTTCTTTATTTTATATTAAACAGAATATTCCTTACACCCATAAAACAACCATAAAAATGATTGAAAAATATAATTTTACATGAATACTAAAAAATTGCCTTTTCATAGATAGATAGATTTTAAATAAAATTTATTCTCTTTGTGTAAAGAATAATCTTTTTAATATTATCATTTATTCTAATAAATATTAATTTTTATCTATTATAAAAAAGGTCCTCTTGGATTACTTGGCCCAATTGGTGATAACAGCTGGAATGTCTCTCAAATGATTAGTGGTATAGACTGGAGTTAATACTCTTAATATATTAACATCTAGGGTGGCCCCCTTTCTAAGGATGGCCCTCTTGGATATAAGGGTCCTTTGAACGCTGATATCTACACTGGAAAAATTGAACCTGGTAAAAGTCTCTTTTAAAATAACAGCTTTGCTTAACATTTAAGAGGACTTGGTATCTTCTCTGTCCTTGGTCCTATTGGTCCTCTTGGTGCTCTTGGTCCTTTAGGTCCACTTGGTCCTATTGGTGCTCATGGATTTTAGGCTACTGATGATGGATAATTCGTTAACAGTTAAGGTTAAGTTTAAAGAACAGTTACTGTAGATTATGATGGATAAACTAAAAGAACTTACAGCCTTTTTGAAGCATACACATCCCAATTTGCTAAAAAGAATCCCAAAGTTCTTGATACCAGCTTTATGATTCTTGGTACTGTTGATGATTTTGATTCAAGCAAGTTAGAAAAATATACTTTCTTTTCTGATTCTGATCAAATTGTTACTATTATTGTAGTACCTGAAAAGTCTCTTGACGATTTCTCTCTTGGTATTTATGATTAAAATGGGAAGCTTCTTGCTACTTCAGATAATTTTGCTTTGGTTGAAACAATAACTATAAAAGTTAAGAGAGGATAAAAGCTTACTGCTTCCATTAAGCTCTCATCTAGTAGCTAAATCCTTTCAAAGACTTACAGACTTATTGTTACTGGCTCTACTTCTTACCTTAACATGAACAATGTTTCTGGAAATCATGAATTCTAATATTATCAAGGTTCATAATCTAGTAAATTTGGCAAAAACATCAAGGTTAATTACCTTAGATCTGCTTGATTTAAAATATATCTATATTATAAACTAAATATATCTAAATTTATAATGTAATTTATGATAATTTAAAAATTCATAAAATCCCACCAATTTTCTATTCCTTTAGCTTCGTACTTTATATTTATATACATACTTTGTAGCTGTACTAGATTTAATTTTCAAAATAAATCAATCCTTCCTTACTTTACAAGATCTTTATATAATACATCAAACTTTAAAAAATAAAAAAATGGTTATACCTGAATGTAATTTAAAAATCAAATAACTCTTTGCTTGAACAGGAATTTGAATTATTATAAAGCAAATATTAATTAAAAGATAAGACAATTAGAATTTACAAATTAATTACCACTATCAGATTAAAATTGAAAGAATTAATTGTCATAATTGATTTATAATATTTCAACTTATTCATAGAAATTGAGAAAATAAAAAACAAAATCCTTCAATAATAAAAAAGAAACATTTAAATATCAATATTTTTTCATCTTATTTTACTAACTAATGTTTCTCGAATATTTACTAAAACTTTAACAAATTGATCAAATCCATAGTTGTTTCTGCAGTTAATAAATTGGAAAATTTAAATTTATGTTTGGTTTTTATCATATTTTAATAAAACTTTTAAAGAAATTAACTTACATTATGTTTATAATTTAATGAAGACATTAATTTGTTTTTAATACAACTTTTTTTAATGTAATATTTTTCTTAATTAATTTTTCATTCTTATCTCGATGTAAAGTTTTTTAAGGATTACTCAATCTTAAAATTGAAATATAAGCCCCCTCTAATTAGGATTATTTTTTAATTAAAACTTTTCTATATCTAAAGTTTTTTATTACAATTTTTCTAAATGCTACTTTCACAAAACAAAAATGAATATTGATTAAACAATTTAATTTGTCTAAAAATATTTTTTTATAAATTTTTAGAATGAAAGATTGATTGATGAGAAATAGTTTTTATTCTTACAAAAAGAAGTTTTAATTATCAATAGTAAAATACAAATTAGAAAAATAAAAAAATTAAGATTATATTAAATAAAAAAGGATAAAAATTTTTCAAATCTAAGAGGATAATAAATTTAGGACAGCAATAAAAGAATAAAAATAATACGTAAATTTAGGTTTAATGTTAAAAATAAGTTTTGAGCGGATAATTCCTATTAAGTTTTTAATATTATATTTAGTAATATGATAATTATTAAACAAAATTATGATCTAAGATTTAATCATGAACTATACCTACAAACCAATATTTTATCAAAATCTGTTAAAATATTTGTTTTTATATTTAATATGAGATAGTAATGCCAATTTATAAATCCCTTTTACCTTTTTAAATTTATATTGTCATTATACAAACATTTCAATAATTTATTTATTCAAATTTCAATCTGAAATATCAAAAAAACTAATAAGATGCTCATTTTATTTTTCCTATCCTTCATCATAGCTGTTATTTCAGGATAAAATCTGAGATAAAACAAAAAGGTTTCAGGTGAATAACTATTATATACCTCATCAAACCTGATCAGTGTTGCCTCTTTTTCTTCTTTAAGCACTCCATTATCAACTATTTATTTGCCTTTCATTACTCCTGCAGGTCCTCTCGGTTATAATGGCCCTTTAGGCCCTTTTGGTAATTTTAGTTCAAATATTTATTTAATTATTAATCATATGCTTATTTAAAGGACCTCTTGGAACACTTGGGCCTATTGGATCTAATACATGGAATCCTTCAACATTAATATCTGGAATAGAATGGTCTAGTTTTTCTGAAAAAGTTACAAATGAAGGTGGACCTCTATCTAAAAATGGACCTCTTGGACATAATGGACCATTAAATGAAAATCTTTATACATCTAAATATTCCTCCCAACAATCTAATGGCTTACTTGAGTAACTAACTGGTTTAGGATTATTTTCTTCCCTTGGTCCTTTTGGCCCTCTTGGAGCTTTAGGACCCCTTGGCCCTTTAGGACCTGTAGGTGCACATGGATTCAAAGCTGATTAAAATGGCTAGTATGTAGACTAAAATGGATAAATTTAAAAAAACATACATGTAAAATATGATGATTAATCTACTAAGAAATATGAACTATTTGAAGTCTATTAATCTTCTTTCGCAAAGGCCAACCAAAATGTTTTAGATACAAGCTTTATGATTTAAGGATCTTTTGGGTTGCTAGGATCATAGATTGATTAATTTACATTTACATCAAATTCTGATTAATTCGTAACAATAATTTTAGTCCCAGAAAAATCTTTAGATTCTTTCAGTCTAAGCTTAATTGATTATTAATCAAAAAATTTAATAGATTCTACAAGCAATAGCGGCTTAATTGAACATTTTGTTATTTAAATGAAAAAATCCTAATCAATCACTATTTAAGTTGAACTTTAAATGAGTTTGTAATTTTTATCTAAGAGCTATAGATTAATAGTAGTTGGATCAACAGATAACTATACATTTAATAAAATTAGTGGAAATCATGTAAAAAAATATGATTTTTCATCTAGTACTAAATAATACTGAATAAAAATAATAATTAATTATGACATTTAGTAACTAAAATAATTTATTTCAAAAAAACTCTTTAAAAATTTTACTCAATTTATATTAATTTACATGCAGCATAATTTATATTATAATCTTTTTATTTTTAAAATGTAATTTTAAAAAAAAGTAATTTTTTCAAAATAGAAAAATATCTTCCATTATTTATTTTATTATTTTTTTCAGATTAAACATGATGAGAAATTGTTTCAAGTCATAAATTTGAGATTTAATATTTCATTTAGAAATAATTTCAATAAAACAAAATACATTTCTTAATCTTCAAACTTAAAAATAGGTTAATTGAAAGCTAATTGATAGAAAACCTTATTAAGTTGATTATTTGCTACATTTTTTCTAAGTGTGCTCTAGTAAATAAAATCGTTGTAAAACAAAATTTGATTGATCATATTATTATTGAAATTAAAGTAAAAGAATCTCAATTTATCTTTTATTTATTACTTACAAGGAATTTATTAACTATATATTATTCAAGCTTAGATGATTATTGAAAAAAAATTATTTTAAATGAAATATTGTAAAATTTTTTAGACTTTAAATCATTTTTGATGATCAATTTTTAGTTAAAAAGACATTACAAAAAATATTGAATGTTATTTAAATTAAGATAAATTTATAGTAAACTTTCTATCTATGGTTTTCTAAAAATGATCCTGCATTTTTTAATTAGAACTATTGTATTAAAATTCTTCTCTTTCTTTGTTGGGGAATACAAATAATTTTAAGAAAAGCTCAATGATTTTCGTTTGGTTTTTATGCTTAAATAAGTGGGCAAATAGAAAATACTTTTTGATAGTTCAAATATGATAAACCTAACAAATTTTAATAGCTTATTTATTAAATTTATCACTAATATCTATTATTCAAAAATGTAAAATTGAAAAAATAAATTAGGATAGATTGTTTTTGAAACTTTAAATGAAAATTTGGGAGATTATATAATGAAGCTAAGTAAGATTAATGTCTGCTATGCTCTCAAGAAAAAAAAAATCAAATTCAGTTTTTTTCAAAAAAAAAATTAGTTGATCCTCTGATTTTCTTTTTTACATATTTTTGAAAATGAATTACTTGAGTAACTTTAGAAAAATAAAAAATGATTTGATTAATTTCAAAAGAATTTTATGAACTTTTGAATATTTATCAAATAAAATCTAAACATTTCTGATTTTATTTTATTCATCACAAAATTTTGGAAGTAGGATGTAAATAGATAGTTTAAGCTTCAAAATTTTAAAATAGAAAACTTCTCTTAAATTTAAATTTTTTTATTCTTATCTAACTAAATTTCTAAATTTGAGATACTAAAATTTGTTTTAATTTGAAAATTCAAAAATATTCAGGCTTAAAACTTAATTTTTACAAATAAATTTAGCTTTTTTTTCAGGCAAAAATCACTACTAACTAATGAAAATGAATTATTTTAATAACTTAAGAAAAATAAAAATTTATTTGATTAATTTCAAGAGACTTTTATTAATTTTTTGAAAAAATATCAAACGAAATCTCAACATTTCTGATTTTATTTTATTCATCTCAACATTTCTGAAGTAGCATGTAAATATTTTAACCTCCAATATTTTAAAATAGATAACTTCTCTTGATTTATTTTTATAACTATTATTTAAGTTTTATAATTCTTTACTCTGTAGATTTGAGATACTAAAATTTGTTTAAATTCGAACATTCAAAATTATTCAGGCTTAGAACTTAATTTTTACAAATAAATTTAGCTTTTTTCAGGCAAAAATCACTATTAATTAATTAATGTAAACTATCTAATATACAATTATCAATAAAAATTGTATTTATTTAAAGATATCAGATAAATAAAGTGTAATAGTACAAAATAAAAGAATTTTCTAATCAAAAATACTTGAACTTCTCCATAAATATTTATTTACTAAAAATGGTATTTGAAGGTAATGATAAAAAAAATAAAGGTTTTTAATTTTTATAAAGAACAATATTTTTTTATATAATATATGGGTGCTTTCTAATTTTTATTAAAAAAATCTAAAGATTTGGTTGTTATTCCATTTTTCACTATCAATGTTATTTAATTGTCTATCAGAAAATAAAGCATTTTCTCTCTAATTATTTTTGGGTCGATTTACGCAATACCATAGAATAAACACCATAATTTATTAAGAAAACAATAAGCTTTTATTAGTTTCTTAACACTTAACCTTAATATCCAATAATTAACTTATGATGAAAATAAAGGATTTTTTAAATGTAAAGACCTTTATCATATTCATTTATTTATTATATATTCATTTATTTGTAAAATATGTCTTGTAGTGATAAATTAGATTTGCTGAAAGTAAAATTTCTATCAAGTTAGTTTGAGTCATTTTTAAAAATGAGAAGAAGAAAGATATAATTAATTTTTGTTAAACAGAATAAAAAATACTCTTGATAAAATGTGGGTATAATTTGTATCTCCTGATAGTACTATTGACTTTTCTACTTCCTTAATTCGATCAAATTTAGAATTAAATTAGTTTTAAAAAGATCTTTCAATAAGTAAATTTTTAATAAATCAAAATATGAGGTAACCAAAATAGGAAGTAGGCGTTTATAGAAAAGAATAAAAAATATAGTCCTATTTTGAATAGATAATTCTCATTTTAGATTTAGTTTATTTTTAAAAACCCTTTTTTATATTTTTGTTTGTATTCCTAAATAAAATTGTGTATATTTTTTTGGTTTATACTTAATGTTTACTCAGAATTAAATTTCTTATTTATTAAGAAAGTTTCTTATTTACTTTATCCACAAAAATATTTGATTGTAAAGTTACTAATTAAAATCAGTTTTAGCTGATTTGAGTAGGAAGGACAGAATTTATTAAAAACAAAAGAAGTTCTTTGTTTGCTATTTAGTCAGAATAAAATATTTACATGAGTAAGATAAAAAACATTGCAAAATAGATTTAAAATTTTGTAATTCTAAATGAAAAAAATTTAATTGAGTTTTTCTTCATAAATTCATCTTTTTTTCGTTGATTTTTAATATTAATCTATATTTTGTTATTTTTTAGCAAAGAGAAAAAATAAAAAAAATTAGTTAAAAATTGGTATCATTTATTATCATAATTTTTTAAATTCGATTAACTTAACTCGAAGTAATTGCCGATTAGATTTTCTTTTTTAATTTGATGTAAATAATTTGTGCTCTTTTCTAAAGAGAAATTTATGGATAATTAAAGCATACTCTAAATTCAGGTAATTAATAAGGTAAAAATAAAGCCAGATTTAAGATATGTATGTGGTAGATGAGTTACTAATAAAACATATATCTTAATTAATAAATACTTGTTTGACATGAATTTTTGAACTATTAAAAGCAAGTTCACAAAAAAGAAATAAACAGTAATACATTATTAAGAAATTAAATTCTATTCAAATAAAAATAGAGGTAAAAAAACTAAAAGCTAAAAAATGAACAACTTAAAGAAAATCACAGTTTTTAATATTTTGGCTCTTCTCTTCTTCTTGATTACTAATAATCAAGTTTTTGCTCATTCAAGACATAATTGCTCTCATGACTCAAATGAGGAAATCTAGGAAACCCAAAGATATCTTAGAGAATACTTCGAAAAGAATTTTATTATCTAATCTTAAGAAGAAAAAAATAGAAACTTAGCCTCAGTAGCAACTTAACCTATCAGGGTAACAGCTGACTTTACTCGTTTATCTTAGACTTAAGGATCTATCACCACTGATTAAATAACATATCTGACATCTGTTTCAAATACAGTTATTAATTTTCTTTCAAACTTCATTAAGGTTTAACCTAATCCAAATAATAATAAATTTAATCCTCTATAAACTAATGATTAGACATGCATCACAGTAATACCTTCTAATGATGACAAAACAGTTGGTATCGCTAATTCTGATCTTCACTTATATTTCATTTTTACGAGTGATCCAAATTCTGGATTTTTAGCCAACGCTGGTTTTTGTAATCTTTAATATGGGGCTAGTTATATCAGACCAAATTTTGGAAGAGTCCTATTCAATATCGCTAATATGAGAAATACTGGAACAAATTTGGAGGATTACCAAAGTGATGTTATGGTTACTTTACACGAAGTTATTCATATCCTTGGTTTTTCTTATGGAGGCATGTTTAACTGGTATGATAAAGCTAATAATAGATTACTCGGTAATAATTTCAATAATTATATTGCCACCAAAATTATTAGAGGAAAGACAACACTACTTTTAAAATCTCCTAATGTGTTAGCTGTATCAAAAAAATACTATGATTGTTCTTCTATAGAAGGAATGTAATTAGAAAATGATGTAAATAATACATTTTGAATTTAATTAATAATTTATTATCCTTAAATTAATTTCTTTAGATACTTTTATTAATATATATTTTAAAATTTTAAACTAGGGTGGAAGTGGCACAAAAAATTCTCATTGGGAGAGAACTATTATAAGAAGTGAAATAATGACTGCTTCTGCTCTTACAGAAGGTTTAAATTTAAGTGTATTCACTGTAGCTCTTCTCAGAGATACAGGTTATTGGGATGAAATTAATGAGAATCTTACTGATCCAATTTATTGGGGAAAAGGTAAGGGTTGTGATTTTGTTGAAAATGCTTGCTAAGGTAGTACTTAATATGAAGAATTTACCACTCAAAATACCAAAGGCTGTTCATTTTGGGGTGAAGGATAAGGTTTTGGTTCAAACGCTGACTCTTATGGTGACAGTTGCTATGTTATTCAAATTTACAGTAATCGTTTATGTAACGATGTAGCTAATTAGAGCTAGTCAACTAATCCTGCATCATATGTTGCTGATACTGCAAATGATTTCTCTTACAACTCCAGATGTTTTGCTTCCACAGTTTATAGTCCTAGTTCTGTATATACTTATTTTGATGATAATTTTAGGTGCCATTTCTATTAATGCTCTCCTGATAAAACTTAATTAACTATTTCATTTTCTCAAATTCCTAATGCCTAAATAGTTTGCTAAATTTCTGATTAAGGTAGTTAAAAAGCTGTAGTAAGTGGAGGAACAACTTTAGGTTAAGTAACCTGTCCATCTAACATTCAAAGAGTTTGTGATGACTCAGTATGTGTGAACTTCTGTACTTATAATGGTATTTGTATTAGAGGAATGTGTTTATGCAATAAAGGTTATGGAGGTGTTGATTGCAGTAAATAATGCAATGGTGTTTGGGATGCTAGTGGATAATGTTAGACATCTGGCTGTCCAAATAATTATTATGCAAATCCTGATAATGTATTATTTTATTTAGATTTATTAAATAAATATCACTTTACATTCTCCTATTTAATAAGGCTCTTATTTAAAGAGGAATTAATTTTTAAAAATAATTATTTTCTGACTCAATTTGGAGTAACTTTTAAAAAATAAAATTAAAGATATAAAACTATTAATAAGATTTTTTAAATTAGTGTTATGCTATTTTAAAATATTTTTTCATTTTCTAATAATTTTAAATAAAATACTAATTTTATCCCATAATTTTAGATCAGAAAATTTAAATGATGATAAATTTAAAGATTAAGGTAAAATAAAAAACAGTATATTTTTTAAAAGTAACATTTGTAAAAAATTCTTATTTTAGGAGTGTTTACTTTTTTCTTTCTTCAAATTTTAGAGTTAGTGATTTTTTTTTAATTAGAGAATATAGGGTATTATCATTCACTTACTATAAAATTAATAAACTATAAATTGATTAATTATCAAAAAATATTTATATTTATTTATTTACCAACTCTATTTTTTATAATAAAGGTTTGTAGGACTACCTGCCCTAATGGAATGTATCCTGATACAAATAGTCGTTCATGCAAAAATTGCGACTTTTCTTGCTCATAATGTAGAGGTCCTGCTAGCACTGATTGCTTAGCTTGTACGTTTTTAACTTACTTAAATTAAAACTAATGTGTCTCTAGCTGCCCTACTGGAAAATTTGCTGATAATTCAAATATATGTTAAGATTGCCCAGCTTCATGCTCTAGTTGTACTAGTTATAGTGCATGTACTGCATGTAAATCAGGTTATAATTAAAATGGAGGTAATTGTACAAATAATTGTACAAGTCCTTGTGCAACTTGCACTAGTGATACTAGCCCAACTACTTGTACATCTTGCATACAAAACTATTATCTTAAATAAGATTAAAGTTGCACCAATTCATGTCCAACAGGAACTTTTGCAAATCCTTAAAATATGACTTGCACTGCTTGTTCAACTGGATGTCAATAATGTACAAGTGCCACTGCTTGTACTTTATGTGATGCTAGTAATGGGTACAGACTTCAAGGCAGTTCTTGCACATTATGTGCTCAAAATTGTGCCACTTGTTCTAGTTCAAACATTAGTAGTTGCCTCTCATGCGAAAATAATAAATATCTTTATTAAAATACTTGTAAAGCTACTTGTACTGATGTTAATGGGTATTATAATGGACCAAACTTCACTTGTTCTCCTTGTATAAATAATTGTGATCAATGCTCAGATGGTAATTCTTGCACTAGATGCAGTACTGGTTATTAAACTTTCACAATTAATAATGTTTAAATTTGTATAAACGCTTCTACCTGCTTATCTCCTTGTACTACTTGTGTAGGTAGCTACTAGCCAACAACTTGTGCTACATGCAGCTAAAACTTCTATATGTAGAATTAAAAATGTGTTTCTGATTGTGGTGTAGGTTATTATGGCGATTAAACAAATTGGACATGCTCTTAATGCTCTAATACTTGTAAAACTTGTATTGATCAAAATACTTGTACTTCATGCCCAAATGGATAAGTAACTAATTAATTAAATCATATTATTTTTGTATTAAAAATTAATTTAATAAAAAAGTACCTTTCTGACAAAAGTTGTGTTACTACCTGTCCTGCAGGAACATTATCCAATAACACTCAAGTTTGTATCTCAATAAATGCAAAAACGTTCTCTTCTATTAGCTCATTTACTTTAGTTGTAATGCTTTTGTTGTTAGTTTTGTCAATGTGATGAATGAAAAATTGAATTTAATTTTGAATTAAGTTTAGAAATTATTTTTTTTATTAATATTTTTTTCTTTTATTTTTATTTTTGTTTCTTTGTTTGCACAAAATTGTAAGAATTAACTTTAATTTACAATAATAAAATTTTTTGCCTTTAAAATTTTATCATTTTCTATTTTAATAAATTAAAAATTTAAAAAAAATAAAATTAAAAGTAGATTAACTAGTATTTTGCTAATTTAGTATTTTATCAAATAATATTTTAGAGACAAGAAATATTTCATTTTTGAAGTAAATTAATATTAAGCTCTAAAAAATTATTATCTTATTCAATAAATCCAAGCTTTAGCAAACATTTCTAATAGATTTTATTTTTTTTAAGTTATTCATTAATTCTTTTAAAATAAAAAATAATAATTGAAATAAGAAAAAAATAAAAGATTATTATTTTATTATGAATAAAAATTTGCTCAATTAAAACCAATTTATTAGTTTTATCACAATACAATAAATTAAAAATCAGAAGAAAGTAAACAAAAAAATTGCTAATTATAGCTAGAATTTACAAAAGAATGCTAAATATGCCAAAATACAAATGAATAAGTGAGGAAAAGGACAAATTATTATTGTAAATTGCATAATATTAATCTGTTATGCCATGATCAAAGTTATGAAATGAGTAACCACAGTAGTTGTACTTATTGCTTAAGATAACTAAGAAGCTCTAAAATTTTTTAAGACTACCCTAAGATCTCAAAGAGATCAATGTCATTGAACATCCATAAAGCGAGCTAAAATGGGAAGTTTAATATATTAAAATCCCAACTGCTTATTTGCTAAATTTCATTTTAATTTAGCTCCTCTTCTTGCCCATTTGCTACTCATTGGTTCGGTTATCTATGAAATAAATTTAGCTTAAATGAGCCAAGTTTATTTTGAAAGAATTAGTTTGAGTTTCTTTGTCTCAATTTCGTAACTTGTTTTTTTTATATGCATTACTTCTCTCTAAATTTGCTGAATAAAAATTAAATTGATGACTTGTTACATTTCATTTTTATCCTTGGGTTTAATTAAAATTTTAAGAAGCATTTTTAAATTGGTAAAACTATCATAAGTCTTTGATAAATCGATGACTAAATAGAAAAATGCTAAGAGGAGCAATGAGGCTTTTATTTTATATTTAAATTTACAAATAATATTTTTATGGTTATGGCTATTGATTAAAACTGAGCTAGCTTCAGTACTCATTTTTGTAAAGTCTTTTTTTTAATTTAGTTTTAATAGCCTTTTAAATTATTAATGTTTTTTTTAGAGATCCTTTATCTCCAACTTTAATTCACTTTTTAATTTTTTTTAATAGTTATTAATTATATTAAATTATTAAATATAAATTATTTAACACCAACTTATTTTAGAGTTTGTTTATTAATTTGTTTCTTTATTTGATTATTAATTTTTTATTTGCTCTCTTGCTTCATTTTTTGATTGATTAATTTGCTTACCTATTTATTTCTTTTGCTTTTACTTTTATTCTCTGATTTACTATTTTTCTCTGCTTTCTATTTTTTAAGATTAATCAAATAAATTGCTAAATTTTAGAATTATTTTAAATTTCATAATTTTTAAAAAAATTTACTTCAAAAATTGCGCATTTAATGTGTGTGTTAAAAATCCAGATAAAGTATATTAATTCTAACTTTGCTAAGGATAACTTCTGCTAATAGGTAGCTATGTGTTGGGAAAGTTTTAAACTTTACCTTCATTATTAGGTTGATTTTATTGTTTGTTATTTTTACTGTTATTAGTATTGAAGCAATTTTAATATTTATATTGAAACAGTTTTTTAAAAATTTGAAAGCGCTAGAGGCAAATAAATAAGATTAGAGTATTATTATAATTTGCCCCTTTGTTTTTGTGTTTATGAGAATAGGAATTTAGTCTATTTAATTAAATTAAAATATTTTGAATAAAAAGATAAAAGGAAAACCAGAATAAGTAAATAGAAAAACCTCATTAGAAAATGTCAAAACTTGCACAAGAAAATATTGAAAAGGAAATTGTAATACTTAAAAAAGATTCTAAAATTAAGGGGGAGGGGGAGGATCGTAAAAATTACTTTTAAAAAATCAACCATTTTATTGTTAAAAAAAAATTAAAATTTTTTCACTCTAAAATTAAAAAAATAAATTCCCTCCTAATTTTTGTTATTAATTAATATTTGATTTGGTAATTGAAAGAAATAAATCTAATGAAATATAGAATAAAAACTAGAATAATAGCAACAAAATTAAAATAACATTTCAAAAGGATTGCTTCATTAGGAGGAAGGTAATCTGCAATAAATTAAAAAATCAAAAGAGAAGAAAAATTTAGTTTTTGTTGAAGAAATTATTTGATGCGAATCATTCATTTGCAAGAATATAAGACACTCAGAAATGAAAAAAGTGATGATGACTCTTAATTAAATTATATCTTCTAAGACTATTCCTCATAAAGCATTGATAGAAACTAAAATTATTCTGAAGATTGCAATGATGAGAGTCTTTATTCTTGGACAAAAAATTTAAATTCTTTAAATGAGTTATTAGGTTCAAGAATCATAGATTTATCTGCCTTATTTAAACCGATCTAAGAAATATCAATTCACGCAAAGGATTGCTTGTTATTTAGTGGATTTATGAGCATGTTGTTAAGTACAAAATAGTATTAGTATATAATGGTTGTAAAACAAATAAAATTCTGTTATTAAAGTAAAAGTGAGTTTGATTATCGTCTTGTATTTAGCATGTTGGTTTCAGGATAAGGATTTGAGATTGAGAATAAATTTTTTAATATTTTAGGAGTACCATTTATTACTAAAAAAAATTTCTAATAAATTACTTTGGATATATATTTAGATCTTAAAGATGAAGCTCTAGACAACTATTAAGAATATCTTTTAGGTAGTATTAATGTTTATAAAAGTATATTCTTTCATTCAAATTTTAATTTTTAACTTTATTCTGATTGAAAAAAAAATTGGTTTAAAATATGTTGATCAACTCCATTTATTTATAGGTATTTTTTTTAATAATAAGAAATAATTTTAATTTATTTTTTTACATGAGATTGAGTGAAAATAATCTTTCTAGATTTTTTCTAAATATCTTAGAATACATCATCTTCTAATAGTTTATTTTGGTAGTCTACTATATGATGGGAAGAAACTAGTAGGTAAAGGAGCAGTACTAAATGGAGAAATCAACTTTTCCTCACAAATATTTTAAGCTGTATAATTATTTGATCCCTTTGATGCTTTGCCAGAAGCTGAATGCTAATTTTTATAATTCAGTTATGGTTCATGAGCCTAGATCTAAATTCCAAAATCGGGTTTTTTAAAAGGTTGAGCATAATTTTAAAATTTGATTAATACTGATTGATATTTAAATTGAATTTATTCTGATAAAATTTACTATCTAAAAAATAAAAAATAAACAATGTGGTTGAAAAGTTCAAAAAAATAAATCTAATATTTGATTTTGGATAAAAATTTATTGGTTTCATTTTGAAAATTGTTTGCAAAATATTTAATTTTATTTTAAATAAATTTGTAAGCTTGAATCTTTTAATAATAATTGCCCTATTTTAAATAATATGATGGTGCTTGGTTTAATAACAAAAGTATATTAAAAAATGACTTTAATAAATTTACAGTCAATAAGAACATCCATTAATGGAGATAGAATTCTTCTAATTGAACATAAGATATTTGTTCTATCAATTTAAGAGCTGCTAAGACTAAGTTTGGATTTACAGGTATTTATGAGTTATTTGTTTTTTCTGAAGAAATGAAAGTATTTCCTAAAATTTAGCTTGCATATTAAGAAGAACTTTAAAGCTTATTATTCTTATCAAATATTTAAAGTAAAAGAGTTAATAAAATAGGCCATGCTTTTCTAAGCAATTCATTTAATACCCTTGGACTTAGTCTTAAGATGATTATGTATGTGTAAGCAGAACAAAACCTAATTAAAAATATTTAGAATTTGTTTAAATTTAATTTAATTATTAATTCAAAAAAGATGATTTTCTTAAATTGAAAATTTTATTCAGGCTTAACTTAAATAGAATTAATTTATTCTAACAATTTTACCAGTATTAAAAGCTCATGGTTTTAATTTTAAATATTTTTAATGATATCTCCAATGTTTTCGAGTAGCAGTGTTAGCTATTTATGATACTTATCTTGACGACTGCTAAAAATAATAAAGCAAATTCTCTAAAATTTCCTAATCTTTAAATTAATCTCTTCACTTTTACTCAATAAGCTCTCAAAAAAGCTTTCTCTAAATTAAAAATTAAATTTTAATGTATGCCCAATTGTTTTTTATGTTTATCATTGAAAAATTCAAAAAATCTTGAAAATTGAAGAATTAATTCCTGTAAGTTTATGTTACTCATATACATAAAAATAGTTAAAAATAATTTTACATACATCTTCTTTCTGAATATTAATAGAATTTTGGATAATTAATGAAGACTCAATAAATATTTTATAAATTTCATTATAATCATAATTAAAAGAATAATACTTAAACTTTTTATTTATGAATATTATTTTTATTTTCATTAGAAATTTAATAATTTTTATATTTTTTTGATTGTACCCTATTAAAACCATTAATATTATTTTAATTCAAATATATATCTTTCCAATAAAAATAATTAGGAATAATTAACTTCAAAAGATGATTTTAATTCAACAGCAAATAACCAGAAAGAGTTAAATAATTTAAAATTATTGCTTTTAGTTTTTTTTAAAAATAAATAATAATTTTCCGCATTAAAACGAAAATGAATAAAATGATTTTTTGCAATAAATTAATTTAAAAAACAATATTTTTTTATAACACTATTAAATACATTATATGACTCAATAACTTTTAATAAATAAATTATGATAATTAATTTTTAGTTAAAAAAGACATTACAAAACCTCTTGAATATTAAATTAATATAAATTGATAGCTAATTTCGATCTAGGGCTATTTAAATTTTTCTAAAAATGATCATGAATTTTATAATTCGAATTATTGTAACTAAAGTTTTTCTATTTCTTAGTTGGGGAATTCAATTAATTTTTAGAAATAAAGCTAATGATTTTTTTTTGGTTTTTGTAAAAAAATCAGTGGCAATAAGCAAATGCTTTTTGGATAGTTCAAATATGAAAAACTGTATAAAATTTTTATATCAGTTTATTATATTTATTGCTAAGGTGTATTACTTAAAAATATAAAATTGAAAACATTATTTAGAATAGATGATTTTTGAAAAACTTTAAATAAAATTTACTCTTTAATTTAATGAAAGTGAACTTGAGTAATGCCTACTGTCTTCTTAAGAAACAAAAAAATTCTAAAAATCGGAATAAATTAAATTCAATTTTTAGAAAAAAATAACTCGTTTTAATTTTAGATTTTTTTTGCATATTTTTGAAAATGAATTATTTGAGTGGCTTCAAAAAAATAAAAATTTATTTGATTAATTTAAATTGACTTTATTAGCCTTTGAATATATATCAAACAAAATCTAAAAATTTATGATTTTATTTTCTTCATAACAAAATTTTGGAAGTAGGATATATTTAATTTAAGTTGCATAATTTAAAAATAGATAACCTCTTAATTAGTTTTTATAACTGTAATTTAAGTTTTATAATTCTTTAATCACGAGATTCGAGATATTAAAATTTGTTTAAATTCGAACATTCAAAATTATTCATGATCAAAACTTAATTTTTTGCAAGTAAATTTAGCTTCTTATCATAAATAATCACTAGTAGTTAATGTAAGTTATCTAGTAGACAGGTATCAATAAAGATTATTTTTTTTTAAAGATATTAGCTCGATATAAAAATTATGAATAAATAAATAAAGGAATAAATGGAAAATATTTTAAATTCTACTACAGTAAATTATTTATTTATTAAAAATGGTATTTGAAGAGAATGATAAAAATATAAAGGTTTGTAATTTTTATGAAGAGCAATATTTGTTTATATATTTAATATGTTGGTTATTGTAAGTAATTCATATTTTAATTTTGATATATTATGAAGATTGAATGTATATAGTCTATATTTAATTTGAGTGGTATCAAATGTTTATTTAATCTAAATTTTAAGTCTAACAGACATAATTGATAACAAAAAGATGGATACTTTCTAATTTAAATAAAAATCCAATAATTAATTGAGATTTGGTTGCTGATTCCATTTTTCACTATCTATATTATATAATCGTTTATCAGAGAATAAAGCATTTTCTCTCTAATTATTATTTTTGGTCTAATAACAGAATACCAGAGAATAAACATTATAATTTATTAAGAAAAGATATTTTATTAGTTTTTTAAAATATCCAATCATTAAGTAATTATATTAGTACTTTCTTTTCTTATTTTTGAAGAAAATAAAATTATAAAAATAAGAATTTTTTAATATTAAAACCTTTAGTATATTCGTAAATATGTAAAATATGTCTTATTATGATGAATTAGATTTTATTAAAATAAAATATTTATCAAGATAGTTTGAACCATTTTTAATAAATGAGTGAAAGAAAGATATTATTACTTTTTGTTAAGCAGAATTATAAATACTCTTGATAAGCTGATGTTATAATTTTTTCTCTTCTGATAGTACTATTAATTTTTTCTACTTCCTTAATTAGATCAAATTTAGAATTAAATTTGTTTTTAAAGAGATGTTTCAATAAACATATTTTTAATAAACCAAAATAGGAGGTAATCAAAATATGAAGTAGACATTTATAGAAAAGAAAAAAAATATAGTCCTATTTTGAATAGATAATTCTCATTTTATAGTTAGTTTATTTTAAAAGCGCTTTTTTATATTTTTGTGTGCATCCCTAAATAAAATTGTGTATATTTTGTTGGTTTATATGCATTACATATACTAAGTATTAAATTTCTTATTTATTTTATCCACAAAAATATTTGATTGTAAAGTTACTAATTAAAATCTGGTTTAGCTGATCTGAGTAGGAAGGACATAATTTATTAAAAACAAAATAAGTTCTTTAGTTAGTTAGTTGGTTATTTAGTAAGAATAAAATATTTAAATGATTAATCTCAAATATCTCTAAAGCAATTTAAAATTTTTTACATTGAGCTAAGAGTTTTACTAAACATTAATTAATCTTTAGAAAGATTGATTAATGACTCATTTTTTAATAGACTTTTAATATTAATATTTATTTTGCAATTTTTTAACAAAGAGAAAACTTGAAAAATAAATAAAATTTGTTTAAAATTGGCATAGTTAATTATCATCAATTTTTAAATTCGACTAATTTATCTAGCTTTTTGATTAAGTTATTGCCGATTAGATTATATTTTTTAATTTGATGTAAATAGTTTGTCCTCTTATTTCTTTAATTATTAGTTGAAACATTTTCTTTTCCTTCTCAAAGAAAATTTATGGATAATTAAGGCATACTCTAAATTCAGGTAAATAATAAGGCAAACATAAAACCAGATAAATGATTACTAAGATATGTAGGTGAGTTACGAATAAATGATATACTTCAAATTAATATATACTTATTTGACATTCATTTTTTAACAATTAAAAACAAGTTCATATAAAAAAAACAGTAATACATTATTAAGAAATTAAATTCTACTCATTCAAAAATAGAGGTAAACAAATTAAAAGCAAAAAAATGAACAACTTAAAGAAAATCTCTGTTTTCAATATTTTGGTTCTTTTCTTCTTCTTAATAGCTAATAATCAAGTTTCTGCTCATTAAGGACATTATTGCTCTCATGACTATAATAAGGAGATCTAGGAAACCTAAAGATATCTTAGAGAATACTTAGAAAAGAATCCTATTATCTAATCTTAAGAAGAAACAAATAGAAACTTAGCCTCAGTAGCAACTCAACCTATCAGGGTAACAGCTGATTTTACTCGTTTGTCTTCAACTTATGGAACCATCACTGGGAATTAAATAACATATTTAACATCTGTATCAAATACAGTTATTAATTTTCTTTCTAACTTCATCAAAGTTTAACCTAATCCAAATAATAATATATTTAATCCTAGCTAAACTAATGATGGGACATGTATTACAGTAATACCTTCTAATAATGACAAAACAGTTGGTATCACTAATTCTGATCTTCACTTGTATTTCATTTTTACAAGTGATTCAACTGCCTCTTATTTAGCCAATGCTGGCTTTTGCAATATCTAAACAGGGGCTAGTAATAGTTATATGAGACCAAATTTTGGAAGAGTACTATTCAATATTGCTAATATGAAGAATTCTGGAACAAATTTGGAGGATTATCAAAGTGATGTTATGGTTACTCTACATGAAGTTATTCATGTCCTTGGTTTTTCATATGGAGGTATGGCTAACTGGTATGATAAAGCCAATAAATAATTACTTGGTAATAATTTCAGTAATTATATTGTCACCAAAACTATTAGAGGATTGTCAACACTACTTTTAAAATCTCCTAATGTATTAGCTGTAGCAAAAAAATACTATAACTGCCCTTCTATAGAAGGAATGTAATTAGAAAATTAGGTAAATAATACATTTTGCATCTAATTAATAATTTATTATTGTTAAAGTTTCTTTAGATATTAGAATTTATTTACATTTTAAATATTCAACTAGGGTGGGAATGGCTCAAAAAACTCTCATTGGGAGAGAACTGTTATAAGAAGTGAAATAATGACTGCTTCTGCTCTTACAGAAGGTTTAAATTTAAGTGTGTTCACTGTAGCTCTTCTCAGAGATACAGGTTATTGGGATGAAGTTAATGAGAATCTTACTGATCCAATTTATTGGGGAAAAGGTAAGGGTTGTGATTTTGCTGAAAAAGCTTGCTAAAGTAGTACTTAATATGAAGAATTTACCACTCAAAATACCAAAGGCTGTTCATTTTGGGGTGAAGGATAAGGTTTTGGTTCAAACGCTGACTCTTATGGTGACAGTTGCTATGTTATTCAAATTTACAGTAATCGTTTATGTAACGATGTAGCTAATTAGAGCTAGTCAACTAATCCTGCATCATATGTTGCTGATACTGCAAATGATTTCTCTTACAACTCCAGATGTTTTGCTTCCACAGTTTATAGTCCTAGTTCTCTATAAACTTATTAGGATGATAATTTTAGGTGCCATTTCTATTAATGCTCTCCAGACAAAACTTAATTAACTATTTCATTTTCTCAAATTCCTAATGTTTAAATAGTTTGCCAAATTGCTGATTAAGGTAATTAAAAAGCTGTAGTAAGTGGAGGAAACACTTTAGGTTAAGTAACTTGTCCATCTAACATTCAAAGAGTTTGTGATGACTCAGTATGTGTGAACTTCTGTACTTATAATGGTATTTGTATTAGAGGAATGTGTTTATGCAATAAAGGTTATGGAGGTGTTGATTGCAGTAAATAATGTAATGGTGTTTGGGATGCTAGCGGATAATGTTAGACAAATGGTTGTCCAAATAATTATTATGCAAATCCTGATAATGTATTATTTTATTAGATTTATTATACAGTTGCTATTATCATTCACTTAATTGAAACTTAAGAAACAAAAAATTGATTAACTATCCAAAATATTTATTTTTTTAATCAACTCTATTTTTTTAAAATTAAAATAAAGGTTTGTAGAACTACCTGCCCTAATGGAACTTATCCTGATACTAATAGTCGTTCATGCAAGAATTGTGACTTCTCTTGCTCATAATGTCAAGGTCCAAATAGTACTGATTGTAAAGCCTGTACATATTTAACTTACTTAGATACAAACTAATGTGTCTCTAGCTGCCCTACTGGAAAATTTGCTGATAATTCAAATATATGTTAAAATTGCCCAGCTTCATGCTCTAGCTGTACTAGTTATAATGTATGTACTGGATGTAATTCAGGTTATACTTAAAGTGGTACTAGTTGTGTTTAAAATGGTTGTACAAGTCCTTGTGCAACTTGCACTAATATTACTACTAACCCAACTACTTGTACATCTTGCATATTAAATTATTATCTTCAATCAAATTAAAGTTGCACAAATACATGTCCAGCAGGTACTTTTACAAATTCTTAAAATATGACTTGTACTGCTTGTTCAACTGGATGTAAATAATGTACAAGTGCTACAACTTGTACTTCATGTGATACTAATAATGGGTACAGACTTCAAGGTAGTTCTTGCACTAAATGTAATCAAAATTGTGCTACTTGTTCTAGTTCAAACACCAGTAGCTGCCTCTCATGTGAAAATAACCTTTATCTTTATTAAAATACTTGTAAAGCTACTTGTACTGATGTTAATGGGTATTATAATGGACCAAACTTCACTTGTTCACCTTGCATAAATGCTTGCGATCAGTGCTCAGATGGTAATTCTTGTACTAAATGCAGTACTGGATATTAAGCTTTCACAATTAATAATGTTTAAATTTGTATAAACGCTAGTACTTGCTTAGCTCCTTGTGCTTCATGTGTAGGCACCTATTAGCCAACAACTTGTTAAACATGCAGTTAAAACTTCTATATGTAGAATTAAAAATGTGTTTCTGATTGTGGTGTAGGTTATTATGGAAATTAAACAAATTGGACATGCTCTCAGTGCTCTAATACTTGTAAAACTTGTACTGATCAAAATACCTGTACTTCTTGCCCAAATGGATAAGTAATTTATTAAATTATTTTATTTTTGTAATAAAAATTTATTTTAAAAAAAGTACCTTTCAGACAAAAGTTGCGTTGCTTCATGTCCTGTAGGAACAAAAGCAGATAATTCTCAGATTTGTGTCTCATTAACTGCAAAAACTTTATCCCTTATTACCTCATTTACTTTAGTTTTAATGCTTTTGCTGTTAGTTTTGTGAATGTTATGAACTATAAATTAAATTAAACTTCAAATTAAGTTTAGAAGTTATTATTATTATTAATATTATTCTCTTTTACTTTTTATTTTTGTTTTTTTGTTTTGAATAAATTTGGAAGGAGTAACTTCAATAGAATACATTACCTTCAAAATAAGCCCAAAATTTTACTAAAATATTTAATTTATCATTTTCTAATTTTAGTATTTTTCATACTCAAAATTATTTATGTAAGATCATAATTATAATTAAGAAATTAAGGTATCTATGATAAATAAATATTGATATTATTATTGCTTACTTTATGCAAACATTCATTTATGAGAATAATAACAAATATGCCATCTACTACATATTATAGTTAATTTGCAATTTATTCAATAGTTAATAAAACGAAAGCTAACTTCTTTAGATATAAGATACAAATTATGAACTCTTTGTCACATAGAAAGATAATTATAAAATTAAATTATTATATTAAATACTTCGAGTGTTAGAATTAAATTAAATCAACATTTTTATAGTAAGCTAAAATAAAGAAAGGCATTTTAAATTTAATATTAATGGCATAAATTTTTTTAATGTTTATCATTTATCATTAACTACTATTATTGATAAGTAAATTAGATTTTTTCTTAATAAATCCTATCTAAACTATAATCTATTTTAATTCAATTTGAAAGATTATTAGTGATTATTAAAAATGTAGCTTTAAATTCACAAAAAGAAAATATTTTAAATTATTATCAGTCATACCAATCAGTAAAAAATATCTAATATTTAGAAGTAAAACATAGATAACCTATTCATACATGCAAATATTCTATCTAATTTTAAATTAAAGAGTAGAATAAATGATAAAGAAAATCTACTTAAATTTTTAGAGACATTCTAAAGCTATTGAATTAATTAAAAAATTTATTCAAAAACATAAAGAATACTAATTGATTTCAAACTCGAAAACAACTTAATTTCTAAAATGGAGTAAATATAAATAAACTCTAGGTATAAGTGTATTAATCACCCTAATCATGAAATAATTTATTTATAAGTCAACGAAATTGGCTAAAATCAAATAGTTTTCTATTGCGAATCATGTATCAGCTAAGACTATGACTTTAAACCTTCAAATTGTATCAGAATTAAATAATTATTAGAATCTTAATAAGATCAACTTATTTACAGCTGGCCTCCTTTAAATGATAAAAAGCTGTAAAAGAAAGTCAATGATTTCGATTCAAAAGAGAGTGAAAAGTATATTTAATTGTAGATGAAAGTTATAGCAGATTTTGATGAATTAAGAGCATATATTTAATAGAAATTAAATAATCTGTAAAAGGAAGCTCTTAAACAAATAGAAAAAGTTTATTAATTTGAAAATTAGTTTGTAGAAAAATATTAAGAGATATCCTAAGTTAATATGCTTAAAAAAATTGTTTAAGATTATTTTGATCAGAAAGACGAAATGTAGAGCTGTTTAAAAGAGTTTATAAATTATTACTAAAAATAAAAAGATGATAATTCTAGGATGATAAAATAGTTTTTTGATTAGCAAGAGTTAGAGATAACAAGGCTAAATAATTCTGATTTTAATGAAATTAAAGAGACCATCACAGACTTATTAGATAATATCTAGTATTTCAAATAAGATTCTTAGCACCTTTCTTTCAAAAAGAATATTCTACCTGAAATCCAATTCATAAAATCAAATTATGCTTAGGGATTTAATGATATAAATGTCTATAAAAATTCTGTACTGAACACAATAATGTTTTAGTAAGTATTTTAGTTTAATTAAAATACAAGTGAGCAATATTATTCAAATTTTATTTTAGATCCAACTAAAAAGTATGTCTTCTAATTTAGAAGCACTGGTAATTAAATATTAGATCAACAAGGAATATTTATTATTGGCTTACTGAGAGATGAAGTTAAAGATTAATAGCAATTTATTAATGAAAATATGTGCTGTGGTATTTTATTTAGTAACAGATAAATGTATTTAGATTCTTTGACAAACGGTATCAACAAGATTGTTAAGGGCGATTTTGATTATCTAGATAATTCTACTGAGTTAGAGTTAACAATACACCAAAGTGAAGATATTCTAGAAATAACTGATATTCCATAAAAAAATCATAAGGCAGTATTGATGGATTATTATAAATTTAATCTCTAAACCTTTAAAAATCTAAGATTATGCATCAAATTGTATGATAATGTATCAATTCTATTAACTTCTGCAACAGTGGAGTGAATGAATAAATCAGCTAAAAAATTAGCATCATTAAATATATCAATCTATCAAATAAATTCAAAAAATTTAAAATAAATGTATTATTTTGATAAATTAAATTGATTATTTTACTTTTAATTCCAATTCAAAAATTTGTTAAACTTTATATCTTTGAGATTTACTTACTTTAATATTCTAAAAAAATTAATATTCTGTTTTTATAATTAAATTTTCTTTTTTTAATATTTTTAAAGTCTTAAATTATCTAAAATTAATTTAATAAAAAGTCTTCACAAAAATAAATCATATTAATGAAAAATCTGATTAAAAATATTATTATTATCATCGATCGATCTAAGTAAAATTTTTTTAAAAATTCTTGATTTTGCCAAAAAAGACTGAAAAAATGTGCTTCAAATAAAATATTCACACACAAGTTTAATAAATGTTAATTTTTTACATAGAAAAGCACTTGAAAGAAAAGTTAAAATAATTAAATCACACAATAACAAAAAAAATGTATAATTTTTAATAAAAAAATACAAAATATAGAAAATATAAAATCAGATTTCAAAAACAATTAATTGGTCACTTCTTAAATATGCCTGTCGATTTTTGTTAAATATATTTTAAGAAAAATTGATTTTCAAATAATAAATTTATGTGGAAAAGAGAGAAAATATTTTTGACTTTACAAAATTGTTTGTCGAGATATTTTAGTAAGTAAATAAAACCAACACCAAAAGTTAGGAGGATTACAGCCATTTGATAGTAAAATAAGATATTGAATTGAGCCTAAATATGTTCATAAAGTTCTTAAGACTAGGTATTTTAAAATAACCTTAATGCTTTGACTGTTTCAATGATCATTTTACAAAATGTATTTATTTATATGAGTGAGTACTTTTCTAAAAAACTTAAAAATGCATCATCAAAGATTTCATCTGGAGATTCGTATATTTTGACAAGTGTTTGAAAAGTTTCGAAGATAGTCTTAAATGAAAGAATTAAACCTCTTTGTAGAATACCATTAAATAAAGTATTGCAGGATTCATATGTGATGTTTGAATTGAATAAATTAGGGTATGCTTATCTTACTTAGCAAATATCTCCATTCATAATATTCCTATATATTTCATCAAATCTAAACTAATTATGCCTTTTAATATCTATTGAGTTTTAAAAATAAGATAATTTTTGAACTTTCTCCTCATTAAATTGAGTTATATTTTTTAAATGCAAGTAATAATAGCTAAGATTAGGGTAATAGCCAATTAAACTAAACATAAACATGTTTGAATAGTGGGCTGAGAGATTTTCAATCATTTAGCCATTAATATCTATTAAGGCAATTCTTTCATTTACCATAGTTTTTGCTTCTTTAAGGTAAGGCTGGGAAATAATTATATTTATAAGAGGCTAGAGAAGAAGAATAAAAAATGTTATTACAAAATAAAGAATAATCAACCAATTAACTTTTGAAATAGAATTAAACGAAGCAATAGATCTATTTCTTTTATTTGGAAGTCTAGCAATGAATTTTAATTCATTAATATTCCTTTAAGATCTGTTTGTTTATTCTTGAATTTCTTTTAATTCTTCTATTTATTCAATAATATTTCTTGTCGAAATCTTTTTTTATTGCTTTTTTAGAGAGCCTAAATTCATTTTAGAAGTATTCAAATCATTATCTTTTGAACTTTGGATTGCTTCCAGCTTAAGCAAATTAAGTTCAATAATTTATACTTGGTTTTCGAGACTTTTGGGTGGGAAAGAACCAGCCAATTTTAAAATATTTTCTTTAGATTTTTCTATAAAAACACTAAGTAGAATAACTACAATGCATAAGGTGAAATTTGTGAAAGCAAAAATAAATAGAATAGATATTTAAGTTATCTCCATATTATCGAATTAATTTTATATGACATATTCAACTACTTTTTGTAAATCTTTCATCTTTTCTCTTAATATATTGAGATTGTCCCATATAAAGTTCTCTTCTGTAGATGTAAATTGAATAATATACTAAATAATAGCATAAAAATATTCAGTAACAGTGTATTCTAAATTTTAGACAACCACTTAATGACTCATACCTTCTGGGAAATCAACTGTATATTTAGTTACATTAAACTTCTCTTCAAACAATTTTTAATGAATTTCATCTTGATTTTCTATAAAAATTAAATTTAATAAATTTTTTTTATAATCTTCTCTGACTTTTTCGTATTCAAATTCGACTATTTTGCTCTCACTCTAAATTTCTTTGTTTGAGCCAAAGCTATATTTTTATGAATACAAAATACTTTAATAGTTAGATAAGCCTAGAGTTTATACAATATCTGAATATAAATATTAAGCTTAATCAATCTAAAAAAAAGATTTTTAATATCTTTCTAAGCTTGAGTTATTTGTTTTTTGCATTAATGAAGTCATCAAAATTAGAATTAGAAATGAAATAACTCCTAGATAAATCATTAATTTCTGGCCTCTATTTATTTTATTTTTTGTTATTTTCTTAATGATTTAGCGTTTAGAAAGCTCATCTGAGCTATATTTGCTAGAGTTTACAGTTGCTATTTCATTTAATTAATCTTCCTTTAAATGTTCATTTTAACTTTGCTAATCTTTTTCTGTATTTTATTTTTAGTTTGATTATAATCCAGGATAGTTGTTATTGCCTTTCATTATTGAAGTATTATCTTCAAATTAATTATAAAAAGTTTAATTCTAAGCTAGGTCTGATCTACAATACATTTATTTCATCATTATATCATTCTTATCAGTGAAACTTGTGTATTAAAAGATAATATTTTCTTAGTTGATTTAAGAATTGTTATTTCTTTACAATTAAATATTCTATATATTTAGCTTGGTAGGACTATCTAAATTATTAATAGAACATAAATTACGATCTGTTTAACTACCATAAATATTCTAAAAGTTATCCTAAATATCACTTCTTGAGTTATTTTAGTCCAAAAATCTCGCACTGTCCTAAGCATGTCTTGTTGAAGACAAATCAATAGTATAACTATCTTATTTTCTTAATTAAATTAAAGAAAATTTCACTGTTCCTTTCTTTTCTCTTCTTTAAAAGCTTCTCTAAAGCAAATTGTTTTATGTTGCTTAAGGATTTTCTGAAAAAGATTCTTAATCTAAAATCTTTCTTTTCTCTTAATCTTCAAAATTTACAACTTAATACTTTTTTAAACTTTCTGATTAGATTTTATTCATTTTATTGATTTCATTAATTATTTGCAGTTTCTTCGTTTCATCTTCTTCTCTTTCATATTGATATATTTCGACAAAATTAATATTTTGTTTCATCTCTGTTTATATTCTTCCCACAACAAAATAAATTATTAGTATATTATCTTTAATACTATATTATCTATTTAAAGTTACATTGGTTAAAGCATTATTTATTGTACTTTATTTATATAACTAATTTTTTTATTTTTACAATATTAGTGGACTGCAAAATTAAGTCTAATAAAGCCCACATTAGATGATATTGTCCATCTCAGGAATTATCTCATAAACTTTAATTTGCAATTCTATTTTATAATTTAATAATTATTTTATTTAAAAATTAATTGTAATTTAAAAGAAACATCTAAAAAGTAAATTTTATTTGTTTCAAATGAAAATTGTTTGAGTATTATTTTTGTAATTTTTCATGAAAGAATCATGGGTATTGATCAAATATTTAATGAAGTGAAAAATGACCTTATTTACTGTATTTTGTAGTTTGAAATAAATCTACAAATATTCTTTTAGAGAAGTCAGTGATAGTTCCATCATCAGCGAATAAAATATATTATTTTTTTTGCTTAATTCTAGAAATGAGGGCACAGACTCCAAAATCTTTTTCCAATTAATCAAATCTAAGCTAAATTGTTAGAGGAAAAATGAAGCCCTTTTCATCAACTCCAAAGGAAAACCTTTCTCCTTTAAATTAATTAAAACGAAAATAAATATTTTTTTAAATAGAATATGAAATTACCTTGAGATTGCAACTTATTTGACTTGAACTTTATACAGAAATCTATTATTTAATTGTGAGTTTCTTTAACAATTCTTGGGAGTAAGATACTTAAAGGCTTTCCTATAACTTAATCATTACTATAGTTAAAAATATTTTTAAAATTAGCAGAGACTTTATCAATTGAATAGTTTGTATCAATTAGAGAACAGTAGACCATACATGAATTTTCATTAAAATAATCTTTGTTCAAAAATTTTGATTGAGTTTTTTACTTATTTGAAGAAAGAGGTTACTTTTAAAAATCAGATATTTTTCTATTTTTTATGTCTAACACTTGAACAAAAATGGTTGTTAAATATTATAAGTCTATATTGAAGGGGTTTATTTGATATAAATTAACCATAATTTATTCTAATTCTTTTAATTTTTTATGCAATAACGCTGATTGTATTTAAATTTAATTAAGATTTATTTTATTGCTTTGTAAATAATCATAGAAAACTCCTGTTCCTATAAGCTAATTTTTAAGCTTTACTTTGAGAACACTCATTTATTCATCAAATAAAATAACACCAATCATATCTACTTTCATACTTTTCTTTTATTTTTCTGCATTAGCTTCATTGAGCAAAACATTAATTTCCTCTTTTAATTGAAAAAAGTAAAATTTTTAGAGCGGACTCATTTTATTAAGATAAATCAAATGCATTTTGTAAATTTCAATGTTCATCTTTACAGGATCTTTGAGAATCTCTATAAAAAAATGAATTAAATAAAAATGCAAAGAAATCATCTCAGAAGTTGATATTCTTTTTTCAGATTATTAGGCAAATTACTTAATCAATGCAAAAACTACATTTTCTATTTATTCTCTTCTTTTGTGTAGTTCAGAGATTTCTTCAATGTATAATAGATTGTTTGTTTTCTATTTAGTAAAACATAAAAAAAGGTAAAAATTAGAAAATATTTTTCTTTTAACACAAATACAACTTTCCTAAAAAGTATTTTTATATTTCTCTTCATGATTTAATATTTAAATTTCAGTTCAAAAATAAAAAAATTACTTAATTCTGATTAAGAGAACAAAAACAAGTTTGTGATTTGAGAGAGCAATTTTATTTATGAGAGTAGAGCATATTTTCATATAAGACACCTTAAGCTTTAATCAAGTAATGGGTTTAAAAATTATCTAATTCTACCACAATTGATCTTATGGTATTAATAAGCTCATTCATTGAACAGTTTGAAATGTAATTTGCCATAAAAAAAATTTAAAAGCTTTTTTGGTACTAGTTATTTTTAATATTGTAAGCCAATTTAATTGAAATAGGGGTTGTTACAGTCACAAGAATAATAAGATCAGTACTTAATCTCAAAAATACATGAGCAAATACTAAAGCAGTTACTATGAATTAGGCAAAACACATAGCAAAATTTAGTTTATTTATAGTCCTAGATACGTATTGATCATATTTATAAGCAATAACATTTTGTAAAAGTTAGTAAATTAGAGAGAAAGAGATTAAGTTCTTATATCCAGACAATTATGAAAGAAATAAGTAAAAGATGAGCAGAATAAATCTTATTAGATTAGTGAAAGAAGGTATTTTTTATAATTTACTATTACCAGTTAAACTGTATGAAAAATCATGAATCTCGCTTAGAAACCCTTTATATTTTAATATAAAAAGAATTTTATTTACAAATTTAGAAGATTAAATAAGCATTTGTTTAGTTTCTTTATTACTATTAATATTTTGTATTAAAGATTGAATTAAAAACCATAAACCATTATTTACAAATCAAAGCAAAAATGGTTTGAAGGCTTAAGTAATTCGATAATAAATAATTACCTATTATTAAAGTCAAAATTATGTTAATATAGTAAACATAAGCAAGTTTATTAATCTCTCTATTATTTTTATTCTGCAATAGATATAACGAAAATCCAACCATGACTTAGAACAACCCATGATTATATAACCCTAAAATAAATTTCACAGGATAGTTCCATAAATTTTTAGAGTATTTGCTTTTATCCATGAAATATAATAATTCAATTATTAAGCAGGAGATAATATAGCAGTTTATTATCAAAAATAAAATAGAAAATATCAAGCTAAAATCTATATTTGTGAAGTTTTCTTCAAAATAGTAAACAACTTAGGTCTATCTAAAATATTTAAAGAATAAATCCATCCTTTCTTTGTATTTATTTTCATCTTAATTAAGATCTAATTCTTTTGAATTTTACTTCATGATAAAGGATATTTCTATTAATTTACTAATCATGATAAAGAAAACAGAAGTCTTTAGTGATAGGCTAAGAGGTTTGATAAGCATGGTTAAATTTCTAAAATAGAAATCATGAATTTTTTTTCTAAATTGTCGTTTTTTAATTCTATTTACCTTTTAGCCTAGCTTTTTTTAACTCATTTGATTTTATTGTATGATTTAAACCTCGTTCTTAATTAAAATTAATATCAATTAATTATTATTAAAATTAGAAATGAATTGATATGTAAATCAACTTTAACATCTATTTTGACTACTAAAAGTTTATTGATTATTTTGATTTTTTTAATAGAATAAACTAAGTAATTAAAAATATTTGTGTAAACTTAATTCTTCCAAATAAAAATGCCATCTTATTGATTATTTCTTTAACAATTTTAAAAACAAAATCAGTAAAAAATATCAATATTTCAGATTGAATTAAAAATATTTAATATTTAATTTTAAAGAAAAGAATTTAATTTAAAGTTTTCAGTGAATCTTTTCAGTGGATAGAAATTTTATTTTAATTTATAAAACGATTAATATTTATGATACAAATTATTAAAATAAATCAAATAAAGATTAGAAATTTATTAAATAAATTTTTTTATAAATCAAGATTTTATTTTAATCTTTCCTTTCAAAATTCATTAAAGGAAATTTAATTTGCTTTTCTTTTACACATCTAAATTTTTAGATATTTATAAAATGGCAGAAATTAATCAGATCAAATTTTATTAAAATTTTTATCATTTTAAGAATATCTTATCATGAAAAATAGAAATCTCATCAAGGCAATTTGCCCGAGTTGGTTAAGGGGGACGACTTAAGATCGCCTGGATGTAATCCGCGTGAGTTCGAATCTCACAGTTGCCAATATTTTTTTTAATTAAATAATTAAGTTTTTGAAACCAAAAATTATGATTGATTGCTTCCTTAAAATACTTAAAATGGCAATATACTTACAAAAGCAACTAAATAAAATTATTCAAATTTATTCTCAAAGTTTATCAAAGTAATATATTTTTAAATTAGAACAAACAAAACATTTCACTAAATAAATCTTTTATCCAAATCTAAAAGTGTAAAAATAATTTGGCATTTAATTAAGAAATACTTGATCTAAGTTACTTTATATATTTTTTAGTATCTTTTTTGAAATTTAATGTATTATATGTATAAATCTAAAAGTACGTTATATTAAAAGATTAAACTAAATGTAGATAAGGAATTATTAACTTTTTTATTTAAAAAATACAATACATATCCGAATATTTATAATCTAAATTGTTAAGCTTCAAGGAGATTGGAACTAACACAAATTTGTAAAAAAATTAAATGAATAATTTGATAAAATCAAAAAATTCTACTTGGTTTTTCTTTTATTTTTTTCCTTCTTATTGGAGTAAACAAATAATTTTTTACTACAAAAAAAATTAATTATGACTTTTATCTAATGAGAAAGGAAAAACTATCAAATTGCATAATTTATCAGAGAAAACGCACATTTTCAAATTAAAAATACTCACAGGAAAGTAACTATTGAGTTTTTTTCAAGTAAAAAAAGATCTAATTTAAATGAAAAAACATAAGTTAAATTAACTTAATTTTTGAATACTTTCCATTAAAAAATCTTTGAATTTTTAGTGCAATCTATATTTGATTTTACGTTGAAATAGTTTTTATTGAAATATTTATGAAAAGAAGATGACATATTTGCACACAATTAGTATTTAAAAAATCTTTTGTTTAAATATTTATTTAGTTTCTTACATTAATGAAATAAATGGAAAATATTAATAAATGGATGCACATTCAAACATAGTTCATATTTCAGATCAGAGAAATATAAGGTGATTGAAAACTTTTAATTTCTTCTAAAAAGTATAAATTTTAGAAAGAAATAGAATTAGTTTATATTTATTATTTCTTTCAGAAAAATTAAAAATTATTAATTTTTTTTATATTGATTGATTCCAAGGAATTTGTTTAGGAATTATTATGGGTTTTCGACGGGGTGCTTGAATTTGATAAATGGAAAAATAGGTTTGAAAATTAATAATAAACATAATATGGGGACTAAGGAATTTACAATTGCCAATTCAAAAAATAAATAAAAAATATTTAAATAACTTAAGCTTGATTAAAAACGTTAATGAGCTGCTATTACGTATTTTTTGCTTTGTTTGGCATACTTTGAAGAAAATATTGCAGAATATGAAAAATAGAATAAAGTAATTTCAAAATGTATACTGGTAGAATGACAATTCCTTATTATTTTACATAGATTTTATGAAAGTAAGTTCTTTGAAAAACCTTTGTTTGATTAAGGAATAGATCTAATATAAAATAGATTGATGATATATTCTGAAGAATGTTCGAACAATTTTTATCAACAGCAATAAATATTAAGAAGAATAAATCCAAGGTAAGTGTATTTATAGTCAGTTTTTAAAACAAAATTTGATAATAAATTAATTAAAAAAATAGTATTTAAAAGACAAATCCTAATAAAAATACAAGTAAATATATATAATTTAATGAGCCTCGCTAAAAAACTTCCTTCTTCTAATTTGTAAGACTCTGTTTATGAATACTGTGTGGTAGGTGCTGGACCTGCAGGTATTTGCGCTGTTGCTAAAATCTTGGAAAGAAATGTCAACCCTAAAAAGATCTTGTGGGTTGACCCTCAGTTTTAAGTTGGAGCTTTTGGCAGAGAGTGGGCTGGAGTACCTGGTAATACTTCCGTTGAGAGCTACATCAAAGTTAACAAGGATATTTTCAAGATTCTTGCAAAGCTAAATAATGAGAATGCTCCTTAATTTGACATAGATACTATGCCTGTGAAGGCAACTTGTGCTCTTGAAGTTGCAGCTGAGCCTATGTAGTATATTACTGACCACTTTTTAAAGCTTGTTAGCTCTTAAAGAAGCATAGTTAAAAAGATTTCCCGTACTAATCTTGGATGGGCTCTTTTGCTTGAAAACGGAGATAATGTTTTCTCAAATAGAATTATCTTGAGTGTTGGTGTTAAGTCTAGAACTATTGACTTACCTAAAAAAGAAAGCTAACATGCTAAAATAATTCCAGTAGAAGATATTGTTGATGATTAGCGTCTTAAAAAAGTGTCTAAAGGCATGAAGCGAGTTGCTGTAATTGGCTCTTCTCACACAGCAGCATTAGCTACTATGCATTTGCTATAGGCTGGCTTAAAAGTTTGTTAATTCATCAATGCTCCTTATAAATACGCTTAACCTATTACTTTAAACAACTAGTAAAGTACCCTCTTTGATAACACTGGTCTTAAAGGCTAAGTTGCTGAATTTACTAAAAAGCTCACTACTGATTTAGTAGAAGAAAAATACAAATAATCAATCCGCTTTTTCAAATCAGATGAACAAAATCTCAAAAAGGTTCTCCCAAGATGCTCTCATGTTGTGTTTGCTATCGGATTCGAGCCCAATAACACAATTTAAATTGAAGATTATTTCGATTAAAACTTAACTCACGACCCCCTAACTTCTATTCTTCGCGATGGAATATTCGGAATTGGAATCAGCTATCCCCTTTAATAACTTAATTGTGGCATCTTAGAGTATTAAGTAGGTTATGGCAAATTCTGGAACACAATAAACGATTACATAATGAATATTTGGGCTAGTTACCCCATAGTTTCTGCTATGCAATTCTAATAATTATCACATAGACCAATAAACCAAACAACATAAGCTTAAATTCCTTAAAATTAAAAAATCCCAATGCCAAGACTCTGAAAACATACATAGTTTAAAATGAAAAAATAAATTACTTTAATTTCACTTATTGTACTGTATTACTTTACTAATTATATTATATATTCTAATCTAAATATCTTTACTTATTATCATTATCTATTTACTCATTTCGCTTGTTTTTTCTTTTATTATTCCAACTTTTTTAATCAAAATCATAAAAAATCTTTTTTTGAGATAATTAATTTAAAGTTTTTGTTTATTTACCCACCCAACTTACTTAATACCTTAGTAATATAATTATGGTCATCTGAATACCAAAATGTATTGCCATTTAAGTTATAAAAGAAAAATAATAACTAATGACAATTTTAATATGTAATCATTAAATACAAATAAATACTTTACCATTAGCTTATTAAGAATAGAAAAAAGCTAAATTAAATTAAAATTTACTCAATTAAAAAATTAATACACATTCAAGTTACTTTAAAAATTATTTGATTTAAATTAAATACAAAGTTATTTTATTTATTCAATAATCTATTATATCAAAATAAGTCTAAGAAAATTAATGACAAACAAGAATTGCATTTTCAATTTACAAATTAAATATTCAAAGATAAAAAAGAAAGTAAAAATTGAATGCATTTTAAATGTCAGTGAAATTATGGTGTAAAGTGTAACAAACTCCGCCCTGAAATTACCCAGACTAATAGGAGAATCGAAGAAAATAAAATCTCCTATTGAAGCATAATAAATAATAATAATAATTTTGAAGAAAAATAAAATTAATTTAATTTTAAATATTGTTTGTTATTAATTAATTTATTTAAAGCTATTTTATTATTTATCTCAAAAATTTTATTATATTTTGTATATAGATTATAATTTAAATACAATTTATTTTAAAATATTTCTTAATAATTAAAATGGTTTTTTTGTTGAATGTATTAACTATTCAATCAATCTTTAAAGGAAAAATGGGTTTCTGTTAATCTCTAAATTTCTAACTGCTTAAGAGTATTTAGATGAGATAAGTCTTTTGTTTCTTATTCACTTTCTTGTTTTGTTTTTTATGTATTACTAAGTTTTATTTAAGATTACCTTTATTAATTGCTTTCAATAAATTAGTTGATATCTTAACTCTTTACATGGTTCAAAGAATTTATTTTGTCTTAATTTGCATAAGAAGAATTTTCTCCTAAAGAGGATTTCGATTGCATATAAAAACTAGAAGTGGGCGGGTTATTTATTTTGTTCAATATTATTGCTTTACTTTAATCTTAATTTAGTTAAGAAGTGCTCTGCTTTATAGGAGATCCATAAGCAAAGCTACATTAGGATTTAGACATGTTCATTTAATTAGGAGAAATAGAATTTTATTTATTGTCTTCTTCTTAGACTTTAGAAGTACTGAAATCATTATTTAATACTTTTATTTCTATTTCTCTTTAGCTCTATGACCTACTTTTCTAAGGTGTTTAGAATAGAATTCTATCTTCTTATTTGATTTTTTTATTAATTTATTATTATTCAAATGAATTTTTGTTTTTTGGAGAATTGCCCATTATTTTTTTAACATACAAAGTGTTGTAAAGTTGCTATTCATTAAACTCCTATTCACTGCTAGTATTCATAGTTATTAAATTGTTTTTACTCTTCTTTCTTAATTTACTAAAAGATTATTTTTTCTCTGAATACTGCTTGAACTATTATGTGCTGTTAAGCTTTTCTTAATTTTTTTAGCTAATATTATTCACCATATTTATTTCTATTTAACCATAATTTATTTTTATTTAATTAGTTTGCTTATTATTTTATTAGCTTTACTCATTATTATTATCGTTTGGTGGCTAACTTAAAGAGAAAATTTTATTTTAAGTGTTTGAATAAGCTTTCATATGGTTTTCTCTTGATTTTTCTGTTTTCCTGTAATTAGCAGATTTTTGTCTTATGTCTTAAGACTCCGTGTTATATTATTCTTAATATATTTATAGGTGCTTGTTAAATTCTGCAACTTAAAATTTGTGTTATATCTCATTAGATCTTATATACTGTCTTTTTATTTTCTTTTAAATATAAGCTTTATGTTTTAATATCTCTGGTAAATTACTTAATTTCTTTTTATTTTAGTGTATAACTGGATGATCTTCATAAGCTATTGAAGATTAATCTAATTAACTCCATTCAGTTTTTAGATTTTCTTAAGTAAATTTGTGTGAAGGACTCACACTTGTTTTCATTCTCTTGTTTATAAAAGATTTATTTTCAAGAATCTCTGTTACATTCAATCTATTGTGAGATTTTACTGGTTCCTCAATAGTAGTGGATCTATTTTTCTAGTTAGAAGCTAGAGAGTTAAGAGGAAAATTTACTTTATCCATCAAAGGCATAGTAATCTAGTGATTTAAAATTTAAGAAGTGCTTCTCTACTCAAATAAAATCAATTAATCAATTGTATTACAATACGTTGATTGTGGATGAGGTGTTAATGTTTCTGATAATTTTTTTGTTTCTAATGTTTTAATTGTCTATCCTTTCTAATTATCACTGCGATTAAAATCTAATGTTTAAAGATGTTTTTTATGGTTTGTAGTTGTGATAGGTAATGTATTCATCTTATCTCTGATTTGTTTTTATTCACCATTTACAACAAAAAGCTACTAATTTTAAATTTATTTTTAATGTGTAATGTTCATGCTAGTTTAATTTTTAGTAGTACTATGCATTTCTTTCTCATTTTCTTTAGGAATTTTCTGATCAATTCCTCCTGTTTATTTTAACTCATTGACTTATGACTTAGAAAGTAAAGATACTCCATATTTATCAATATTTCTTAGCTCTGAAGATAATCTGAATAAATCACTATCTTGCTTTTTGGTTGTTAAGTACTTTAACTATTTTCTTTTTTTACCTAATTTTACCTCATTATACTAGTTAAACTCAGAATCATGATATTTAATGTGATTTTATTCATTTTCAAGAGGAGTTAGATTCTCTTGCTTTATTTAAGAATTTTATTAATCTTAATGCTACTTTTATTGTAAATTCTTAAGAGTTTCATTCTAAAAATTAAACTCTAAATCTAATAAATGTTATTTATAAGATCTATTGCTCATTAAAGGAGTTATAGCTCTCATTTGGTCAGTAATATTCAAAGAAATTTCAGTCTAAACCCTCCTGCTACTTGTATCTTCTTTATGCTATTTTTCTTGAAATTTAGCTCTCTACAGCTTAAACTAAACATCAAGGGGTATTGTTGATGGCTTATTTCTATTATTCCCTTAAATCCTAAGCAAATAAATAAATTTTAATTTTAAGAAAATATAAATAAAATTATATAACAAAGTTTTGGATATTTGAATTATTCTATGGTATATTACCCATTAAATTTTTTAGATAAACTTTAAAATATTCATATGTTCACTCTATAAATCTGAAAATATTTAGATTTTGTAATTGAAAAGAGATGAAAAGATTGAAAAAGAAAAAATATCTTTAAATTTTTAGAGTCCTTTTAAAGCACTTAGAAAATAATTTAGTTTACATGAAATTAGAGTTGACATTTTCTATTGAGTGATGCCTAGATTTAATTTTTCTGAGTCTACTTTAGATGATGAAATTTATAGTGTCATTATTTTTAGCTCTTTATGGTGAAGGAGATTTTTTATTTCTTAAAATTTGTTACTTAATTTTTTCTTAGATTTCTTTAAAGTTTTCTTGTTAGCTTAAATCTTAGAGGAATCCAGAATTGTTTTTAGGTTCATTAGCAGATGGTTTAGCTAATTCATTTGTTATTATTTTATGATTTTCCAGAGCTTTTTACATAACTAATTAAGTATCTTTGCTCTCAAAAGAAGTTACTGAGAGAGTTCCTTTCTAATTAATAAGTAGCATTTCTTCCAAAGCCAATTAAGCTTCTTTTATTTTTTCATTTGAAAATTAAACATTTTCCTCTATTGCAATGATATTTGGGATATTTTCTCTTTTTTTTTTGTCATCAGCAGTATTCTAATTGCTAGATATAGTTGGGAGTGTTAAGTGTTCCTTCTTCTTTGAGCTTCCAAATCCAAATTTATATTTCTTATATTTTTCTCCTGATGAAACTATTCTAGATGGTAAGGTCTCAAATTTAGTAATCTATTCGATACTTTAATTTTAATCATTGAGCTAATTAATATCTAATTAACTATGACTTTAATCATATTTTAATCTTTTTGGGCTTTTTTAGTTTGTTCCTCTATTAGGACTTCTACTATGCTCTTATTTATCAGACATAAGATAAATAGAAGAGCTTCCTTTATTATCATATGCTGCCTAAGTATTAACTTATCCCTATATTATAATTGATTTATTTATATCAACTGCATCCTAAAATTCAAATTTTGTCATTTGTATATTCTAATATTTTAATGATTTTAATCTAAAAGGGTCTTCTGCCTAAGTTAGACTAAGTTTTTTATCTTTTGCATTTTCTTACCTGAAATCTACTTTTTCATCTTTTGAATACAAATTAGATAAAAGCACATAGAAAAATCTATTAATTTTTTCATTTCCCTGAGCAATAATTTAAGAAAATGAAATTTTGTTTTCAATCAACTCAAAAAAGAGCTATTTTTCAATAGAGTATATAAATGTGTCATCTGAGCAACTAATTGCCTAGTAGCTTCTATCAAAGCTGTAATTTTCATAACCAAACATATCATTTTATAATAAAAGAATTAGTCTATATATTTAATTTCCTTTTTCGATACTCAACTCCACTTCTCCTCCTCCAACAATATAAATTTTTTCTGTATTTTCTTTAGTTCTAAAAATTATCTATCCTTTTTTTAATATTTGTTTATCAAAAAATTGATAAATTAGAGGTATGTCATTCTTAAAAATATCCCCAAAATTCATCTCAAAAGCAGATTAAATAATATGATACTTATTAGGAAGTGCTAAGGTGTTTATATATTCAATAGGAATTTGAGCAAAAACCACTTTAGTCTAAGACACTGCAGTAATATTGCTATTTCTAACTTAAGCATTATGATTTTCACTACTAGACTCCCCAACTATCTATCCTGCATTTAATGTTAAAACTCTCTTTAAAGGAAATATATTGAGCTTATTTGTTAAGAAATCTTGTTCAAAATTAGGAAAAGATTAGGTGTAAATAGGATCATCATATTGTTTTTCATTCCTATCGACTAACTTAAAGGCGTTCTTTAGGTTCATCTCAGCCTTCTTCAGCAAAACTTTGTTTTCACTCTCAAATTTTAATGAATAATCATATTTTTTTTTTATATCTTCGAAATGTCCTCTTAATTATTTTTCATAATCAATCTCCATCTTATGCTTTTTAACGAAAATAGATACTTGTCCGCTCATAATGAAATAGATGTAAAATTATGGTTCATTTTGATTGATCAATATTCTGTATTACTCCATTTTCTTGATTTTGGAGTTTCTAACAACGTCACTGATCAATCTGTCTGATTAAGAAATACCTTTGAAGAATGGGTGATCAGCTATAAACAATCTAAGCTTCTCTTCCATTCTTCTAAAATTCCTTCTACTTTAATAACTTAAACTGTCAAAAAAAAAGGGAAGGATTCTTAATTAAATTTGATAATTTGTTAATTAATTAATAATTAATTGTAAATATTTTTATTTATTAAATTGTTAATAGAATTCATAGTACTATGATATTGAATTTTGAGTCTTTCTTTAATAACATTCATTTAATATTCATTTACATTTGCATCGAATTACTCTTTTTTTCATCATTTCATAGGAGTAAACAACCTTTAATAACTCGCCTAATTTTTTCTTTGTACATCCATTATTTAATATTAAATTCTTTGAATTAATACATAGTAAAAGTTTCTTTTCACTTAAAGTAAGAGTATTTGCATGCAAAATAATCCAAAAATAAATAAAAATTAAACTCTAATTACTCCTAAATCTTACATAATATTTAAAATAATTCAAGTAACATCTATACATTCATATTTAAAGTTATAAAAGAATAATTCTCAAATTATTAAAATAAATAAATTGAGTGATTTAAATTCATTTCAGTTTAAATTGAAAGATCAATAATTAAATTATTTACAAATTATTATTATTAATTTTAGACTTTTTTATTGCTAGATATTTCTAAACCTTTTCTTTTTTTTTTACTTAGATTATTTAAACTATATTATTTCAATATATTATTTTCAACTTTCTTTTTTAAGGGTTTTCTTAATCAAAATATTATTTTTAAGAATTCGTATTTATTTTACAATTTAAATAAAATTGAATTCTTCAATGCCTAAGATGTTAATTTAAAAAAAAAACAATTGTTTTTTAAAAATCATTCTCAATTGAAGAGTTTATTTTATTTTTTTTTAGAAGTTTGCAATAACCCATTTTTAATAATTAAAATGAGTTGATTTAGAGTTTAAAACAATATAAATTTTTGTGAATACTTCATTTTTCAGCAATTATTAATTTTTTTAAGGTTTAAATAGAATTCTTAGTTTTAAAAATAAAAAATTTTTCAGTATTTTTGAATTTTTCCTTTTTATTTTCTGATGTCACTTAACTTAGTTTAATCCATATTTTATCTCCAAGATTATTTTTCATTGTTTCTTTTTTTATACTATTCTTATTTATCCAAGTATTTATCAATTTCCTATTTTTTTTATTGAGTTATTTTATACTTTGTTTAAATAAAAGAATTGAATTTACTTGAAGCTCTTAAAATACATCCTAACTTTCTACTCTAGTTAATTACTTCATTTTATCATACTCATCAGGTTTTTAAAAAGGAATAATGAATTATTTTTTTTGTTTGCTTTGACTCTATTATACATTATCATAATGTTTTTTAACCTTTTATTAATTTAAATATGAATTTGATACAATTTATTTTCAAATTATTTTTACTTCAGCTGTTTAAATTGATATTTTGTCTTTATAATTTTCTTTAAAATCAAGTTTTGTAGGATTTATTGATCCTTATTTAAAAGAAACTAACAAATTACCACTTTGATTCCATAATTTAACTAACTTATCTAAACCAACAGTCAAATATGTCATTTCTTTAGTTTCATTTATCTTTTATATAACCTTGATCTATTCACTATGTGCTTTCCATTATAAAACCTAAATATTTTTTTTATTTATAAACTATTAACTAAAAATAAACTCCAATTTACCTATTTAGCCTTTTTTTCCTAAAGAAGAGGCTTCTCATCCCTTTACAATATTTCTTGATCCAAATCAGAAAAAACATACTATTAAAAGCATAAATTTAAATTAATGTTTTAACAAGTAAATTTTATTTACATCTATAGCTCTCTTTAAATTTTTATTTTCTTCTGGTTGACTAAAAGGCTTTATTTAGAACTCATTCAAAAGCTCATTTAGATTTAAGAATCTTATGTAGCCAATTTCATCACCTAAGATCAAATCAAGCTTGACCTAATTATCTTTGACAATTACTTGGTGATCCATGGAAGTTATAACTGCAGCTTTCTGAATAGTAAACATATTCTTCCATTTAATAAGAAGCTTTCCATTATAATATTCTGATTACTTTAATCCCCAAACATAAATAAATCCACTACTATCTGCACCTGCAATCAAAGGGAAAGGATCAAGGATTTTAATCATAACAATCTCGTTTACTGTTTGTGGGATAATTATTTTATATAAAAAGTTTCCTTTTTCAAAATCCCAAATACGAATACAATTATCCCTAGAAACAGTTGCTATTTAAAGTAAATTTTCACTAAAAACAGCAGCAGAAATATCACTTTTAGAAACATTTTTTATTGCTCTTAAGCAAGCTTTAATTTAAACAATAAAAATAAAATAAAATCTCATTTTTTTTTAAATCTTACGTTTTTCTTCATTCTTCTCTACTCTCTCATCACAAAAAACTCTTACTGTTTAATCCCATGCCGCAGATATCAATAATCTAATATAAAAATTATATAAAATTTAGATTAATAAACAATAAACTTACGAGTTCTTAGTGCTCATAGTTAAAAAGCATATCTCTTTCAAGTGAAAGTTTAGATCCTTGATTTTAAACCCTGTTAAGCAATCAATGCACCTTTATGTATTAAATTGAAATTAATAAAAATTAATTAATTATTAAATAAATAAATAAATCTGAATTACCTGATTTTACCGTCATGCTAACCTAAATATAATTTTCTTTGATTTGCATCTAAAGCCATACTTGTAATATCAGATTCAGTAATATTCTTATAAACTCTATGGACAGTTCCTTTTCTGAAATTCCAAACCCTAACATTCTTTCCTGCACCTGTATAGAATTCACAATTATAAGGAGAGTATGCTAAACATAAAATCTATTTATCATCAGCAAGTTAAGGATCAAAGCTTGTATCAAACTCATAAAAACTGAGTTTTTTAGAACCTAAAATTAACTTGAAAAAGAATAATTAACAACAATTTCAATATTATTGTTTCAGTTTACTTTATTCTCATTCTCTCTGAAGACCGCTACTTTATAGTAGAAAGTACCTTGTTTTTTATACATATTTTTAGTCTTTTCTGTATCTTAGGGATACGTAGCTTAATTCTTCTTAGCTTTTTTCTCTTGTAACCTATATTAATCTTCTTCTGCATTTATTGTTTATACTTCTTAAAATGCTTATATATTCCAAAGTTTTACAACTCCTCTTGCATCCACAGATATAACAGTATTTGCATATGATTCTGGTGTAATTACTGCTATTAAAGGAGCATCATGGCCACTTAGCCTAGAAATAAAAATAAATAACTTATATCTACATAAAATAAATTTGAATGTTACTTGGCAACAGGGTGCTCTAAATAAGCATTCCAAACTAGAACATCAAAATCAAATGCACAGCTTACAATATATTTGTTTGCTTCATTATAACATATACCTTTAATTCCTTTAATATGCCCACAAAGTAGTTTAAATGTCGTTTTTAATTCTTTTGAATCACTTTCATCCATTTAATTCTCATAAAGTCTAATATTTGTATCATTTGAGCCAGTTGCTAACACCCCCAAGCTTTCAATATTAAGCATGCAAGTGACATCTAATTATTCACGACTTTTTTAAAAATAAAAAAGCAAATTAATATCCAGCTATTTAAATTTTAATAAAATAAAATTATTTCATAATTATTTATAATTTTCATACATAGGATCTTATTTCAGAGCTTTTTCAAAGGACTTCTTATTAATATATTAAGACTCAAACTGCTTAGAAAATATTTTTTCAACATTCCAACAGCAAATAATACCTTAAGAGTTAGCTGTATAAAGAGTATTTTTATCTTCACTATATTCAATATGGATCTGAGCATCTGGAACTGGGAACTTTCTGACAATCTTTTTATTTTCAATATCGTAAAAGCTTATATTTTTATCATTCGAACATAGGGCTAGACAGTTTTTAAATTTAACATAAATAGCACAAGTAAAAGTGGAACTTTCAAATTCTATTTCTTATTCTTGGACTAATGTCTTAGCATTAATAAGCTTCAAATATTTCATGTTAGCTTCTAAGAAACCAAAGAACTATGTTCCTTTAAAAGTATATATTTTTTCTATGGGATTGTGTTCATATCCTTCTATATTTTCACATAAATTAAGTTTTGTTTCATATAAATTTTCATCTCTATTCAGGAGTTCAGGTATTTCTATGATAAATTAAGTTAGCTCTTTAAAGCTTATTTTACCACGATTCTTTACATCAATTAGATTAAAAACTTCTACAAAACACACTAAATACTCATCTAAATCAATGTTATACTCTGAAGACTTAAGCACTACATTGCACATCATTACAACAAACTGAAATTTTAAAATAATAATGACTTTAACCAACACCATTAATGAATGATTAATATATTGTTTAATTTTTATGTTTAAATATCCAAATATATAAACCATTTTTTTAAAAGAAATTGTATTTACTTGTTTGACATTCATCTCTAAATCCTCATAAATTTCAAACTCTTTTTTTATATCTATAAATTCATTTGGTGATATTGATTGTAATATCTCAAATTTTTTATAATGCTCAGGTGTTTAAGTGTGAATAGAAAATGCTTCAGAATCAAAATCTTCGGATCCAAATATTTTATATTTTTTAATAGTATCATCATCTAACCCTTTTTCTTCTTCACTATCATCTCTGTAACTATCATCTTCTGAGCTTTCATCATATTTATTTTTCTTTTCTTTCTTTTTCTAAAATTAATTATGATTTTTAAGATTTATTTCCTCTGAATATTAATAATATGTCTTAAAAATAATTATTTCTAAAATAACATTTAAGAAATAATTTTACCCTCTGCACAGGATAAATGTCATTTGCTTTAAGAACATATGCGTGTTTACTAAATTCGTTTAGTAGATGATTAAACACTCCTTTTTGCTTCATTTGAAAACCAAAATATGTCTAAAAATTAAATAAAGGTTATTGATTGATTGATTTTTAATAAATAAGATATAAAATTTCTAAATTTACAAATTAATTTGAATTATGAATGGTTTTGATACTTAATTAATTTTTTGATCGTTCATCATTCATAAACTGATATTTTACATGAGCTTTTAAACAGAAATCATTCATTTATCTTAATTAGTTTTTGCTGCTAAAATTCATTCATTTTTCAACAGAAATTTCGATTCAATTAAATTATAAAAAATAATGTAAGTTCTTTATGTGATTTTATTTATTTACTTAAAAAGATTTATTTTGTAAATCTTCCTTATAAAAATTTTTAACATATTATTTCATGTATTTCCATAATATTCTTTATCTCCTTTCTTGAGGGTAAAGAAAAATTAAAAAAGTCATTTTTCACCAATTTAACTGAGAGGGAGACATAATAACAATTATGAGCTGAAAACACATATTGAGTTCATCTAGAAGCAATAGTTTTTTCTTAAATTACTCAGTTTTTATGTCAAAGTTTTCCATTTTTCAGAATCAATTATTGTAGATATTTATTTATTTTTCGAGATAAACTTATCCATATGTTAGGAAAATAAATAGAGCTTGTAGTTTGGAAAACTTATGGTTGATATGGATAGGTTAACATAGATAAAATGATACAATTAAAATAAAAATCAATTGAAAAATGAGAGGATGTAATTAGAAAACGGGCTTGCTTTGTCAAGTTAAAATGATTAACTTACAATAAAGAGTATAGAAATATGAAAGAAACATAACAATAAAATAATTAGATTTTGAAATGATATTATTTGTTTGTCAATAATTCAATTTGTTATTATTATCTCACTTCTTAGTGGCAATGATCTTATGGGCAAGAACGACGTATTAAGCTTGAGCCTCATTTTGAGCAACACCCTTCTTCTTGTTCCAGGCTTCCCACTTGGCCTTACCCTTGAAGTCCAACATACCAGGCTTGGGGGTGCTGTTGTCACCAACGGTACCTTACTTAAATAAGGCGTATAATTCTAACTTGTTGTCGTCAGAGGTATCACCCTTTTGTTCGAAGAACTTCTTGATATCGTCAGCAGCCTTTTCGAAATCAGTCATTTTAAATCTTAGTTTTTTTTTACTTTATTTATTTTAGTTTAATTTATTGTTTTGATAAATATTATTAATTTTTGAAATTTACCAGCAGTTTTTAAAGAACTGTCACTGATATCAAGGATAACAGATATCAATCAATTTATGATAACATTTGGAAAAAAATTAATAAGATTCTCTCATTAATAGATGAACCACCTTGTAATATTATATAATATCAATAGATATAAATAGATATGAAAGAATCTACTTTCAACGTTTTACCTAACCCTCGTCATTTAGTATCGTGGAAAATATATGAATAGCTATTCTAATTTTCTTTACAACTTACGTCATCTCTAACTCAATATTTGCCTTATAAAAGATATATATATATATATAAATACATATATTACTATTCAAAAATCAAGATTCCAAAACCTGACCTAAATAAATAAGTTAATCATCAGAATATCTTTTCTTCCAGCAAAAACTTCTCCATTTTCTAAAAGAACAATAAGAATAAAATAGAATATATATTTAAAAACATAAAAGTGAATCAGCAAAATTATATAAAATGCACCCAAAAACAAAGTTTTTACTAAATTGATTATGCATTTTATTTAAGTACAAATTATTCAAGCTATTTTCAGATATTTACTGATAAAATAAATATAATATTGATGATAGCTATTTTATAATATGCATTCTCACATTCTATTGATTTATCTCTCATATCAGATACTATATACAATAGATAACATATATTTTTGAATAAATTATTTCATTTATATATTTGATTTTATGCAGCTTTTTAAGATTTATGTGTAATTGATTGTCCATCAAAAAGGCAGAAAATATAAGTATTTATTGCTTCTTACTTTAATTTAGATGAGAAAATCTAAGAAACAATCAAAAGTCGAAATACTTGAATATCTTTTTCTTAATTTGAAATAATCCTGATCACAAAAGATTTGGTTTTTTGAAAAATAAATAAATTTTCATATTATTTATATCAAAATTCTTTTATGAATCATTGTCTTTTTAGTTATTTTTTCCATTATGAGTAACAAAAAATGAAAATCTAAGCAAATATTTAATCCGCATACAGAATTTATAGGAAAAAAAGGATTACTAATCTATAACCTCTCAATAAATTCTCTTATCCTGTATTAAAACATTTAGTAATTAAAAAAAATACAATTTTTTCCATTTAACCAATAGATTAATCGAAAAAAGTAAACTATAAATTAGTATATTTTAAAAGCAATAAATTCTTAGTTTAAAGGAAATTGAAATTCTTATAAATGCTTTCTTAAATAATACATTAATAATTACAGATATGTAAAGGATTGATTTAAAAGAAAAATGACTTATAAAATAGATATTTAGTTTAGATATTATTGCGAAAAGTTTTTATCTTCTTTTAATAATAATAAAAGCAAAATATTAAATTTAATATTTTATAAGACTTATTAAAAAATAATGTAGAAGTATTAATATATGATTTATTGATGATCAAAAACCTAAGTTAATAAGAGTAATTAACTTCACCAAATTACATAGTAGAGCTGCTAAATATGTTGTGTAATGTGTTTTTAAATAGTAATGAAATTCAAAATTCAAATAGATGTTTTCTTTATTTTTTAGTTTCAAAGTTTAAATTGAATTTTAAGTATATGAGAGAGAAAATATATAAATAGAGTCGAGTCAATTTTAGAATAAAAGAATTCAACTTAAATTTGAAAAGATATTATTTAATCTTTTATTGTTTGTAATTAATATTCTTTTATTATTTAGATAATTCTGACATCACACAATAAATTTAATTATTACTATTCTTACAAATTCAATTTATTTTAAGCAATTCTTTGGTTTTAAAATTTATCAATTCATTAAGTCTCTCTTGTGTTTTCTGTTATTTATTTTTATTCATAATCAGAGGCTATATTATTCCTTATAATTTTGATTAGATGACTGACCAGTCTAACTATGGACTGATTCAAGATTCAAAGCTTTCATATCCAAAATTTTATTGTCATAAAAAAAATTCTAAATTTATAAAATAGAAATAAATAAAAGTTAATAAAATGAATTATTTTTAATTTTATTTTATAAAAGTGTAAAAATAAACACAAATATTAATCATCTTTTTTAATAATTATCTTTTGTTATTATTTAATAAATCTTCTAACTAAACAATTAAATTTTTTATCTCCTCAAAAGTGAATTTTAAGTTTGGGAATTTTTTAAAACAAAAAATTACATTTAAAAAAAATTAAATATCTAACTTAAAATTAATCCTCATAGGTAAGTTATTAAACTTATAAAATGGTAAAATAAAAACAACCATTTATTGTGAATCAAATATACACACATTTCCAAAAATTTTAATTTTTAATATTTTAAATCTATTAAAAATCATTTAATATTTTATTCATCTCTGATAATTTTTCTCAAAAGTTAAAGGAAATACAACTTAGATAATTTTTAATTGAAGAATATAAATAATTTTTTTTAATCAAAATTTTTCAAAGTTAACTAAAAGATCTATTTTTAAAAATTATAATAATACTAACCATCTATCAGATATAGATTAATATACTTTTTGAAGTATAGCTTATATCTTATTGGTAATAACAATTAATTAATAGATTCAAAATTTGAAAAAAATATTTTTAAAATAAACACTACTTTTTTAAAAATGTTTAAACTAAAAAAACAATTAAATTTTTTTACAAAAATTTAAATTAAAAAAGAAAAAAATCATAAGTTTTACCTTCATAAGGAGATGAAATCATTAATATTCTTGTTAAAAAAGATAAAAATAAGTTTTAGTTTCATATATAATTTTTAATCACCAACATTCTAATTAAAAAAGATAAATAAATGATTTCTTGATATTTTTTTACTAATATTTAATTTATCAAAAACATAAAAATAAACATTAAGTCGTTTCATAATAAGTAAATACTTTTTATATTTTTTAAAATAAATATTTTCTTTAAAAATATGAATGAGCAAATTATTGATATTTGATAGATTTGTTTGTGAAAGAACAATGTAAAATTATCTAAGAGTAATGTGGAAAACTCTATATTAATATATAAAAATTAAATAGTTTTACCTTTTAGTTAAGAATTCAATATTAAATTTTGTGTGAGTTAAAAATAATTTTTGCTTTTTATTTAAGTTTTTATTTGTTGTAATGGGTTGGTGCTTTAGGTGAGAATATTTTGATGAAATGCTTAATAATGATTTATAAAATCAAAAAAAGATAGTCTTTCTGAAGAATATTATTTGAATAAATTTTTTTAAATATTTAGGGAATTAACAAAAGTAATCTCAAAAATAATTTTTTTTAAATATTTAACAAAGTAAATTAAAAAAAAATATTTAATGATATTAATTAAATGAAAAAAATGAGTGAGAAAATATGTAAATTTAAATTAAATGAGGTACAATTAAAATTGTTTTTGGATTTAAAAAATAAAAATAATTTTAATAAATAAAATGCACAATAAATTTGTTTAACTTATTTTTAAATAAATAGAAAATAATTGTGTTGTAATTATATAATAACTTGTATAATAAAGCATTTAATTGAAATATTTATTTGAGCATAAACTTCGTTTTGTCTAATTTTTTATGTATATGACTTGAATTATATTCATTTGTTAATAATCTCAAAATAAAAGGTTAAGAAAATTTGAAAGTTCTTTTTAAATAGAAGAGGCAATTAAATAAAAGATTATAAAGGACCTTTGTATTTATATTAAATAGCAAGTAACTTAATTAATTAATTAACAAATATCTCAATAAAAGCAAATTATTTTACAAAATGTCCCGTTACCCTAGAGAATCATTAGTGTTATACGAACCAGAAACTGCCATTAATAAGCATAGCGATATTGCTAGATATTCAAATTTAGGAAATAAAAAAAAGCATTAACTTCCTCCTCTTGAGTCAAAGCCTTCTACTGATGATATATTGAATGCTATTTTACCTCCTAGAGAATGGGATCATGAAGGTACCCACTATATTTAATATGTTGCTCACAATTCAGCTTCCAGAGAAGATGTTGCTAATTTATAAAAAACTTTGGATGAAAAATTATTAGCTAGACAAGCAAGGTAATCTATTAGAATTAATATTAATTTGTTATTGACATGTTTATGATGTTTAAAAATGCACATTTTTAACTTTGACTAATTCAAATATTTTTAAATTCAAAAATTAGAGATTCTGGTATTTGCCCTATTAGAGAAGAACTTCATAGCTAGTGTTTTGATGAAATTATTAGACAAGTAACTATTGACTGCCAAGAAAGAGGTAATTAGATATTTGATTAGTTAAAAGCTCAAAGCAGTTATCAAAAAAAAAATATATAATAATACAACAATATGCAACTGCCTAAATAAGCAAATTTATAATAAATAATATTCAGTTGAAATCAGCAATTTGATAAGTAATTCGGATAAGGGAATAAAATAATACTAGAGTTATATCTAGAAAAAGTCATTGAAATTTAGGATATGAAATTTAATTATGTATAAAGGATAGCAATTATAAATTATTTTAACAATTTTTAAAAAATAAAGGCAAACTACTTTAAAAATTAACAACAAAAAGCATCAAAATATTAATTAATTAAATAATAATTTAATAAAAAATTAAAGGTATTTTATTGTTGAGAGTAAGAGACGAATTAAAAATGACTATTGCTGCATATCAAACTTTATATCAATCATCTGTTACATTCGGTATGAGAAAGTAATTATAATCTGAATAAGGTAAAGCTGATACTGAGTTAAAAATATCTGAATTAGAAAAGAAGAAAGCTAAATTAGAAGAAAGAGTAATTTATCATTTAATTTATTCTTTTAGTTTTAAAATCAGTTTTTTAAATCATTAAAAATCAGAGAGTAGAATTGTTAAACAAGAAAGAAGCCATTGAAAAAAGAAACAAGGAAAGAAGAGATATCGAAGAATAAAAGAGAAAGCAAGAAATTGAATTCTTAAAATATCAAAGTTAACATTTAGAATAATTCCTTAAATCTGTTACCCCTGACCTTAAATGAGACAATAAATTATATAAAAACAAACTATAATAGATTTAAAATTTAAAATATATATTTATCTAGCATACATACACACAGTTATTCATTCATTTATGCATTTTATTGTTTTCTATTTTTTACGAGATTTAAACAATCTTCATTAATCATAAAATATTTTCCTTTCATGTTTAATTAGTTTTAAATGTATTAATTTTGTTCTTTTCTTTTATGAGGAAATTAAAGCTTGAATGGCTTTAAAAAAAAGTTATTGTAAAAAACTAAAATTAATTTTAATGAAGATAATTCAATTTTTCTTGAGATTTAAAAATTAAAATAATTTTAAAATGTAAATAGAATATTTCATTAATTTTAATTAAATAATAATTATGAAGAAAATCTATTTAATATAATCTTTAAAATCAAAAATAATTATGACAAATTTCTTCAGAAAGAAATATCTTAATTCCCTAAAAATGTGAGTAAATTTTAACTTATTTTTTGCTTTCCAACATATATAAATAATAAATAGTTAGAGGGGTACTTGAAAAGTTAATTTATTTTCTAAGTGTTAAAGACTTTCTATTTAAAGCTATTGTAAATTCATAAGGAAAAGGCTTGCTTTTAAAGTTGGTTTAGCAATTAATAATTATGTAAGGATAATATTTTCAAGTTTTATATTGAAGAATAAATTATTTTATTTGAAATATAATTTGAATAAGTTTTTAATATTTTTTTGTAAAAGTTTCATTTGACAGATTATTTAGAATTACTGATTAGAATTTTTTTTAAGATAAATTATTTTTGCTTTTTGATTCGTTCAGAAAGGAAGGCTCTTAAATAATGAATAAAAAATTTGAAAATAACAAAATAGAAATTAGAAATTTTTATTTTGAAGTGATAAAAATAATTTTTATGGAAGGGTAATGATGCATGCACACAGTCAGTTGTTATAAAAAATATAGTCAAAAATAAATGAAACTAGTTGTTAAATGAGATAAATTAATTAAATTAAATTGCTTGGTTATTTTTTGAACAAACAAAGAAATGAAGGTTTATTTGTTATCACTAATTTATTTTATGGTTTTATATTAATAGAAAATTAATAATTTAATTAAGCTTTTCTTAATTTATAATCATCAACATAATTTCCATTCATTATTTTATATATTTTTTTTATCTAAATCTTATAAATATTACTTTTTCTAAATATCCTCTTGAAAAAAGACTCAAAGCATAACCATTAAGAGGATTGCATTAACAATTAAGGCCAAGCTATTTAAATTAAAAGCTTAGAAAATGAATTTGTAGAATAATATACAAAATTCTATTATTGTTTAATAGAAGGAAGCTGGTTTGCCACTTTAAAAATAGTTTAATTAGTAGAATAGTTAATAATATAATAACTCAACGGCTAGTAAATAATCATAAATATCTAATCGTTCAGATATTATCAAGAATGGAGAAGAAGTTAAATAAAAATGTTAATCTGGAGAAGAATGCTCTAGATAGAAGAGAATTCAAATATAAAACTAACAACTTATGGACTAATAGAAGAACATATTAGATGAATTTATTAAATACAATAATAATATTTAAAAAACATCAGATGATTACATAAGCCAGCGCAAATAATGGAATAAATCTTTTGATTTATCTAAAAATAAAAAAATTATTAGCATTAAAGACTAAGATGAAGAATAAAATATTATTACTATTGCATAATATATGGTTAATAATTCCAATAAATCATTTGAAGAGTAGATAAATAACTCTATTCATCATTCACTTAGACCATCACCAAAAAATGATGATAAAAATAATCACAAACAGCAAAACCAAAAAGAAAACTAAAATCCTATTACAGATTAAGGGATTTAGTTTAAACCAAATACTGAGCCTGAATAAACGTCAAAGCAAAATACACCACTTAAAATCTATAAAAATAATAAAATATATAAAAATTAGTATTTATAAAAAATCCAAAATGAAGGGAATCTAATGACATAGTAAAGTTTATAAGCTAGCTATGAAAAATCAACACCAAAAGCTGCAAAAGAAGGCTAAGATAATATTAAGATTAAATATATACAAACAGATTTAAATTCATATAAGTTAACTCCTTCGTCTGTAATGCAAAATATTAAATAGTTAAATAAAGAAAGATATGATAATTATGAGAAAAGACAAAGAGCTTCTTCTGTAACCAATAAAAGAAGCAATAATAATGCAGATAGATAGACATTAAAAGGACTCAAAAAAATGAATTTAAAATCTAGATTAAATAGTGATTCGTGTGAGATTTAAAATTAGGAAAGTAAAAAACTACCTGAAATATTTTAATTTGAAGAGGTTTCTTAAATGGCATAAAATCAGATTTACACTCCTAAGTCTATTTAAAGTAATTTTGCTTATTCCAAGCCTATTGAATCATTGTAAGATACTGGTGTAAAGCTTTCAACTTACAATTAAAACTTTTCTACTAAATCATCATACAGATAAAAAGATTCTGCTGACTCAATGTGTCAAACAGAACCAAATGATTAGTTAAAAATGCAAAACAAAATTGATAGTGACTTAGACTCTTCATTTTTACAAACAGAATACAAATCATATATATCTAAGCCACAATATAAAAATCATGGAAGAAGATTTCGTTCTCAAAAAAGAGCTTCATCACAGATGTCAGATAACTTTATACCAACAAATTAAGCTAGTCCAACTTCATTTCATTAGGAAAATTAAAAACAAATGGAAAATCTAACAAAAACTGAAGAAATATATAATGGAAATAAGTTAAAAAACTAAATAAATCTCGAAAAGCAAAGTGCTTAGTCACCATAATAAAATGAAAATTAACTAAAATAAAACAATTAATTCTATTAATATTATTATGATAAATCAAATAATCTGAACCAAACTTAGTTGTAGTAACAACAAAAATTTGAAAATGGGTAAGAACAGAATAAAAAATACTTAATTGGGAGTATACTAAGAAAAGATTTTGATAATAATAAAGCTTTAAGAATAATTACTAATCCAGATTAGAGTAGATAAGGGATAAATTCAAATAATTAATCTTTTAATTCGAGCTAACAGAATGAATAAACAAACTCTCCTGCATAAATTGAAACTGATTTAGCTGCTTACTAATATATCGAGAAGTTAAAGAGAGAAAAAAAGCAAAGATAAGAGGAGGATTATAAGAAATTCTTGGCTGAAAAATAGAAAATGAATGACTAATTTAATGAATTTTGTATAAAAAAATAATTAACAAACTCTCTTGGTAACTAGTCTGGAGCTAGTAATAACAATAATGAAAGCTAAGCAGTAACAAATCCAAACTAAATTTATTCATTAAAAACCTAGTAAAGAATGCAAGAAATATCTAATAAATGTTAATAAATATATGAAGAATGTATTTCACAATTATAATTACCACCCTCAGTATTTTTATAACCAACTAGCAATTAATAAATACAACCTTAGCAATTAATACTGTAAAATACTTAATCTTAGAGAAATAATAACCATGAAACTCATACTTCTAAAAATATTTAGATAGATCCTGCAGCCATTACTCTTCCAAGGCTTTCACCTCTTAACTCTTCAACAAATAATTCTACTAAATTTTAAAATGATGATAAAAGAAGTATAAGCTATTAAAGAGCTGTTGTAAATCAACAATAAAGTAATGGTATCTAAGTTTAAAGTAAATCTACTAGATCTAATTCTAACTAGCATTCAAGCACAAAATCTAACAATTCTAAACCTGTAACAATCACTATGCAGAGATTTGTGAATGAAAACTTGAAAGGACTAGGTGATCGATAATATTTTCCCTCGAAGAAGAATCAAGAATCTTTTTATTCTAAAGCATCTCAATAGTTAGATCAAGGCAGTTTAGTAATAAACTAAACAGATGATGAGCATTAGGTTAGATAAAATAGTACATCCAAGTAACCTAATGATAATCATAATAAAGTTTAATATTCCAAAAAGAAAATTTTAAAAATAAAAAATCATTCCACATTTACAGAGAATAAAGATACTTTGTCTCAATAAAAACATTTAAATAGTATTAAAGCAAATAACTCTATGGATGCAACTCAAACAGAAAAGCAAAATCAAACTGATAAAAAAAAGAAAAATGTAAAAAGCAAATAGGCTGAATAAAATGATGAAGCTTAGTTTGCGAAGAAAATAGACTTAAATTTGAATGAATCTTTATAAAAAGAATAAAATTTAGTGGTAGAGTCAATTGTTGTTTAGCCAAGCAATCATTCACCTACAAAAAATGTTCTTTCTCCAAAATCTATTTTGAAGTCACCGAAAAATTTGTTTGAGAACCCATCTGTAAAAAATGAGAAAGGAGCTTAAGATTTCACTCTTGGCTATGATAGTTAGATATAATTTTATGATTAACCTTAAATTCCATTATCTTAACCTACTATTTATTCTAATTTAAGTAAGAAGAAAATGATTTAAAATGATTTGAATTAGTTTAAACTAACTTAAATACAAGCTAATAATTCAGCTCAGCCAACTTAGTTCATTAGAGAAGAAGTAGAAGAAGAATAATTAAATTAACATACTTATAAGTTTTCTTCGCTGTAGGAAACAGATTCTTTTTATCGTGTGTAAACAAACTCAGTTGATCATTCAATTAAATACAGCTAAGATTTTGGCTAAATTTAAGGTTTAAATGAAAACAGTTTTCGAGAAACTGATAAATACAATTAATTAAGTCCCGTTTCTAATAAATATTCTGTCTAAATAAATTAAATTACTGAAGTTTCTAACACTGAAGACGAATTGTCATAATAAAATACAAGAAATATGATTAAAGGACATAACTAAGGATCTAAGTTCACTTTTTTAAATAGCAGTTCCCCAGACATTTAGGATCATGCCAAAGAAAGTTTAACCAATTTCTCTTAAAAAATATTAAAACCCATGCAGATTATTCATTAAAGCAAAATTTTATAAGATACTTAATCACCTTCTTAAATGAGATAAAATTTAATTGAGTAGTTATCGAAAATAAACTAAAAAAGTAATTCAAAGTTAGAAGATATTCAAAACTAAATTTTAAAAAATGAAAAAATAGATGATGAGAATGAAATAAAAGATTAAGAATCAGGGAAAAATAATAATATCTTAACAAATTAACCTTCATCATCAGCAGATAATTTGTTTAATTTAAATAAATAATAAAATATCTTTTTTGGTAATTAGCCAGACAATTCTAAAAAGGATGAAGAAATAAAAGTATTAAATGAAGAAAAGTAATTAAAAAATAACCCCAAGGAATTAGATTAAATTGAAAAGATGGCAGGAAAAGATTAGCAAATAGAACGAGCTGCCAAAAATAAAGAAAAGTAAAATCAACCTATATTGTAAGATAATAATACTCTTGCTGCTAAAAATTAATAAAAAGATCAGATAATAGGTAAAGAAGAATAAACTTCTTAAAATTTAAGTAATAATTAAACAGAATGCAATAAATCTTTAACAATAGAAAAATAATCAATAAAAAGTGAAGAAGTCAAACAGAATTAAGAATAGGAATAAGAATAAAATGCAAAGAGACAAAGTAGAATTAGTGATAAATTACACTAAGAAAATAATACCTTTATTCATAATTAATAAACAAATGAAGTGAAATCAGATAATTAAATAAATATTCACAAAAAATACAATTTATTGTTCGAAAATGGAAATAAAAAGTATGTACAAAAAAAACCAGAACTAATTGAAGAGTCTTAATATGTCATTGATTTGCAAAATGAAAGCTTTTCAAATAGTAATTAGTCTCCAAGGTAAAGAGAAGATCAGGAAACTGATTAAGAATAGAGTGAAAAAAAGATAAATATTTAGTTAAACAGCAGAGAGATACCATTGATTATTATTAACTCATCTTTTAGTTGAAACAAATTGTTTTTATTTTTCTTTCTTTTCAATAAAATTAGAAAATAACTTTCTAAAAATGTTATTTATTATGTATTTTAAAATGGTAAGAAGATGAAATCTACTTACCCTATTCATTTTCATAACAAAAAATTTTTTGTTGATTTTCTTTTACTGAAAAATTCCTGAAATAAATAAAAAATATTTTTTCTTTCATCAATTTTTGTATAAAATTTAAGTAAAATATTTTTTGTCTTAATATTAAATTTTTTGCCTTTAAATGAATTAATATTATTTCTTGGTTTTTATTAATTAAATATCTTAACCACCCAATTCCAAAAAGCAAAATCAAATATTCCTTTCATTTTTCATTTCATGATCTATTAATTGCTTAACTTAGTGTTTCTTTTTATATCAAATCTTTATTAAATTTTTTGAATATTTGAAGGAGAGATAGTAAATCGAAAATATCTTTAAATATTTAATCCAAGAAGTTTTTTCTTAAAATATTTCAAAATTAGTATTTTAAAAGCTAAGTAATCTTATTTGTTTATCTATCTAATTTACAGCTTTGAAGAATTTGAAAAGTTTTTAATTTAATCTTAGACACAAAGTTCAGAATATATCTAAAAAATAAAAAATGGATAATAGTTATTAGTCGAAATATGTATTCAAATAGTGTGACTTGAGATTCTTAAATAATCTTTTTAAATAATTTTATGGAATCAATCATATTATATATTTAGTTTCTCGAATTTATTAAGCTTGAATGCATAACTTAAAATATTGTTACATTTGGCAAATAGAAATTCATTTTTATTCTAGGTCTTTTATTTTCATTGATATTTATTTAAATTAAGAAAATTAGCATACAAAACTGTATAGTCTTATTTACTGTAAGGTTAGTTTTATTAGCCGATATACTTCAGGAAAGCTATTAGTTGAAGTAATATGATATTGCTTTAATAGATTACCAAAAGTGTTTTAGAAATAAATTGAAAAGAATGATAAATGATTTAATATTGATTGATATTCCATCCTAAAAATGTTTACAATAGTAAAATAAGCTGAATAGAATGACATATGATTTAATATTCATATTCTGCCATACAAATTTCAGAGTGGTAAATTAGATTATTCGATTATTAAAAAAAGCTAGCTATTTACCACAAACCTTAATTAAGTTTTCCTTGCTTTTTCTGTATTTCTTTATTAAATTCTAAATTATTAGTTTTGATTGAAATAATTAAAAGGAAAATATTTGAATTCTACATACAGTATTGGCAATTAATATCTATAGCTCATTCTCTCAAAAGCTAAAAGAATAATTTAACTTTGATAAAAAGGGTGCTGATCTCTTTATTTTCTAGATTTGCTTAATATTTGTAAAATTATTTTCTATCAATAAGTGTCTTTTGCACTTTCAAAGTAAAAGTCCATTAAAAAGATTTTAGTTAACAAAATATTAACAAATAATTTATTTCAGTTTCCAAAATAGAAAATTTGAATTTAATTAATTAGAATCTTTAGTAAATAAGCGCCTTCTTTTCCACTTTGGCCTATAAAGTTTACTTCCTTCTTTTTTCAAAAAAATAGATAAAGCTACCTACTTTTCTAGTGAAAAATACTTTTAAAAAATAATTTTTTAATGAAAAAGTTTAAAAAATATTTTAATTTTTAGCCATCAAAAATACATTTCTTATTCTTAGATGACACTTTAATTGTTTATAAAAAAGGATGATCTAATTATAATTCAAAAGAAAATTAAAAAATACAATGTAGACAATATTCATTCAAGCTCACTTACTAATCTTAGTTAAACTGTAAACTAAATTTGATAGAGATTTTTGAAGTTTTTAGATGTTTATATCATTTATTTGTAAAATAAAAAACTATTTGTGATTATAATCAAGGAATTTGATTTTACCATAATCAATGAAATCAATTAATTTTTACCACACAATATTATTTAAATAGAATCTGAGGAAAATATATGGAATTATAATTAATTATTTAATATAATAATCAAAAAGGAGAGAGAGTACACATTTTCTGGGATGTTAAAAACATAGTCGAAATAGATCTCTGCTTTTTCTGAAAAGCAAATTGTGAGCTCTAAGGTATCCTATAAGAAATGGATTGCACTTGCTTTGGTTTGCTTGTTTGTCTTTTTTGCAACATGCTAAACAGCTTTATAAGGAGAAAATATTGGATATAAACCTAACACTTTGGTAAAAGATATCTAAGAAAATCCATAAAAATATAAATTGAAATATGATTTGAGTATTTAACCTAAATTGAGGATCGTAAATGGGAAATAATATGATGAAAATTTGAATTTCTATTGTGAGCTAGAATATTAGCAAGAATAATTAAACATAGAAGAGCAGCTATTCAAAATAACATACAACAAGATTAGCTACAAAAATTCAATGGTATCAGATAAAAGCAAGTAGGATAAAGTAGTCAGCTTATTAGAATTTAAAGAGACTTTGACATACTAAGCTAAAGTTAACAAAGATGGAGAAATTATTGAAATATATTCTGATAATAAAAACTAGATAGAAGTTGTTAAATAACTTACTAAAAGAATTGTATCTGAATAAATTAAGGAAAAATAATAAAGCTAAGCCTCTTAATTATCTAGCAAGAGAATTTTGCAAGAGAGCTATACTACAATAGACACTACCTCATATTTCTTGATATTTAATTAAGAAGAATATGTACAGTATGAAGAAGCGATTGCTGATCTTGAACTATTTGTAATTTAAACAGCAGGTGAATATTAACATTTAGATGATTAAATCTCTAATGACTAAGACCGTGAAGAGTAAATAGAATAAGGTGAAAGATAAGAATAATAAGCAGAATCAGAAGAAGAAAAACAAAATTAAAATGATTAGGGAACCTAAAACTAAGCAATTAATTTCGATGAAGAAAGCATCGAATTTGATTAAAATACAAGCAAGAATAACAGCACAAATGTAGAAGTCTCAGATATCATCTTAGAATCTTTAAACTTTAAATAAAAAATATAACAGTTAAATATTACTTTTAATAAAGAAGATTAAGATGGTTAAAGGTTTGTATCAAAGCCCTAATAGAAAAATTTTACTAATGGTTACATAGTTCATGAAGGCAAAAATCTTTAAGAGAATGAAATTAATAAATTCTCCGTCCTGAAGTTGAAATACAAAAATGATGATGAGAATATTACTATTGATGACTTTGATCATGATGGGAAAAATTTCTAGGGTTAAATTCCAAAAAAATTAAAATTAATTTACAAGAATGATGATGAAAATACTACAACTAATGATTACTTTGATCATGATGGTAAAAACTTCTAAGATAACAATCATCTCAAAAAGATCTTAAAATCAAAATACAAAAATGAAGATTAAAATATTACAAATGATAATTGGGATCATGATGGGAAAAATTTTTAGTAAGATACTTCTTACGATCATCAAAATCAGCATCATGACCATGGAAATCAAGAACAAGAAAATGAATTTGATAATAAAGATTCAACATAATAAATTAATTATTACAAAGAAGTGACAGTTTACAAATAGAAAATATTATCAAAAATCCTAGAAATAAGAATAGCCTAGAATACTTACAATGATTATACTAAATTTACTTATACTTTGTACATCAATGGCAACCTTCATTCAAAAATTCATGAAATTATAATAGAAACTGAATCAATCTTTAAATGTATTCCTAAAATTTTTAATTCAGAAGAATAAGAAATTGCAAATAAGATTATAGAATTTTAAATTCCTGTTTTAGATATTCTTAATATCTCAACTGTCTACTAGCTTAAGTTTTTGATATCTCATTCTTTCTAGGTTGCTCCTAGTGAATAAATATGTTATTTCAATTTCTCAACTGGTGTTTAGGTTTAAGTTGAATTAAATCAAGGATTTTATGTTCTTGGATAGGAAGAAAAAGGTTTAAGAGCAAGAGGCTTATTGATTAATGAAATTTATGATTTTAATTTCATATTCGAACAAGAAACCAATTAAATTACTTCGGAATTCAAGGAATTCAAGAAATAAAAAGTAGATATTGATTTAAAAATTTAAAAATATTTTAGATCAAAAATATGCAATCTAAAAGACTAACTCAAAAGTACTGAAAAAGTATCTCAATAACTTAGAAAGAGATAACAGTATTCATAAGAAGCTTAGTGTCATTTATCAGATTTGCAAGATATAGAAGACGATGAGATAACATTTATCAAAAAAAATCAGATTTAAGGTTAAGATAGTTAAACTGAATCCTTAAAATCTAACTGACTAAGATTAAGTTTTAACATTTATATATACAAATAAAAAAATATACTCTTTTATGTACAATTTTAAAATATTTTTGATAAATTCGATAATATTTGCTGACTAAGAAAATAATTCAATAAATTTCCAACTTATTATTCTATTTTAATTCTTTTCTCTTTATGAATTTTAATTTCTAAATTTAATTTAAATAAAACAAAATTTTCTTTTAGATCCATTATTTTATTGTTACGTTTATCTATTTTTATTTTAATTCAATATTTTTAAAATTTAATCTTTTTCTTTATTAAATCTTGTTTAAAGCTTAATTTAAATTATTATTTATTCCAAATTTTTTGAACTCATTCTTCAATTTCAAACATACTATTTTTATAAAAAAATGTAATAATCATACATTAAATATTTTTTAATTCAAAAGAGATCTTTTAAGTATAATTTTAAAGAAAGTAGAAGTATTTTGCATTAACTAACTATAATACTCAAAAATAGTTTTCAATTTTATCAATCAATTTAGAAATTTAAAAACACCTAACTTATCTTAATATTTTCCAAACATTTTATTTAACTTACTAAATGACTTCATAAAGTGAAAAAGGTTTTTTAAATATTTGTTAATTATTTACTCTTTAAGATGTTGATATATTTTCAAGGTTTTGAAAAAATAAATTTTAACATCTTCATTGAGCAATCAAAATCGTAGTTGAATTTAATGAAATAAAGGACAAACTTAAACTGATCTTAAATTTAAAATGTACATCATTTTATTCTAAATTTTTATCACTTAAGTCAAGAAATAAGATATTGTTTTGTTAACAAGTAATAACAAGATTAAAATTTTGATTTAAATAATAATAATTAATTTTTTAGATAAAAAAACAATACAATTAATAATAGTTTTATTAACAGTAAGCAAAAAATATATTATTTACTTGTTATAAAGTTGTAAAAAACAAGAAAAATTAATGATTATTACAATGTTTAATCGCTTATATTAACAATAAGTAACTAAATAAAAATAGAAAATTGAATTTTTTACTTATAATAATCTAGAATGTAGGCAAAAAAATTAATGATCATTGGATTCATTTTTTTAGCAATTTTATTTGATATTTTTTATTTCTAAAATATAAAAAAATATTTGGAAAAATTTTATCATTTGCGTTAAATTACTTGACTGATTAAAAATCTTCAAGCCAAAAACCAAATTTTTCTATTTGAAATAAATATAAAAATTAATCAAATCAATTAAATTGTAGCTATTTGAAGCAAAATATTCATTCTTTATGTTTAATGAATTTTCTCTTTAATTAATTAAATTAAAATTTTGTTTATTTTTTCAACATATTTGCATTTATTTATGCAATGTCTTTATATCTATTGTACAATAATGTACAAAAATCAAGATTTTAATTACTTTAAATAAAAAATAATAAAGGATAAGAAAAGATTTTGATTTAAATTTTGTTACAAATTGTCAAAAAATTAATAATTTAAATAGAAAAGTAAACAAAAATTAATTAAATAAGAAAAGGAGTAGATAGATTCAAATAAGTAATTAATTGAACAAATAAACAGATAGTTACTTCTTATAAATAAGGTGATAGAGTAAAAATACTTAGCATAAGTAAAGTACATAACAGTGCTCTAGATGATGGCAGATAAAAGAGCCAATAAGCAATTTAGAGGTCAAATGAAAATTTAATTAAGAAGAGTGTTTTAACTAACAAGAACTCAATAGATTATATTGCTGAAAGCTCAAGAAACAATAGTGAGGTTGTTGAAACTATATTAAACAAGAAAAATAATGTAAAATTGATGCAATTAAACCTCTTTTTTTGATAATTTTAATGTCTACAATTTTAATAAGTGTTAATATTGGCATTTATATCCTTAATAGTAGAAGCTCTTTTCATTTTTTTCATAAAATAAATAAACAAAAATACACCATTATTTAAGTTATTCCAAAAATCTTTATTACAAACGAATGAAGATTTAAATTTAGTCATGTAATTAATTATTAATTAATAAATATTAATATCCTCATAATTACTGCTAGAAAAAATCATAGATTATAAAATAATCAACTAAGTAAATTTTTATGTTTGTCTTATACCTTTGTTGCTCCTACTAAAAAATTTTGTGCTTCTTATCTCTAATGAAATGAGTTTACTTAAATATTAAAGTGTCTTTTTAAAGTCCCTGTAACTCAAAAAAGCTTCACAATAACTCCTTAAAAGCCTTTATTTCCTTATAATTAGATGAATGCTAATAATATGGAATAATGCATAAAAATTAAATTTTGCTTAATAAACTCAAATCAAAGCCAACTTATTTTATTTGTTCCTTTTTGAGTTAAGTTTGAGTTTCTAATTTATCAATAATTTGTTTTCATCAGAATATATTAATTTATCATATAGTTACAATTTTTTTACATTTATTAAAACAAGAAAATAAGAGGGTATTCTCATATTATTTGGTAGAAATTAAATTTATGATTTTTTAAATACTAAAAAATTTAATTTACAATTAATTAAAATAAAGGAATCTATCCTACCCTCATCTTTATAAAATATTACTTTTGCTTTCGTTATTTTTTTGGTTTTTCTCTCAATATACCCCATAAAATCCAATAATAAAAATATTCTATTTGAAATTCTCTGTCCTTCAAAAGCCATTTTACATTTAAAATCTGAATATAAAATTTTTATACAAAAAAAAAAATCAAACAAGAGAAATTAAAAATGAAACCATTTTTTCTTTTTTTATCCATTTTAGGTATTGTTTTATGCTAATGTACTGATTATGCCTCATGAGTAAAAGATAATTGTGATTGCTATTAAGGTCATTACAGTGAAGATCCTATTAATATTGCTTGTAAGAAATGCCCATAAAATACTACTACAATGCCACCTTATAAAAAATATTCAGGCTTAAATTCATGCAATTATTGTATAACCGGTTTTTACAAAACAACCGAAACTTCTTCAAGTTCTCCAGCTACTTGCGTTTCTTGTCCTTTAGGGTCAAAACTTTTGATAACTAAGAATACCCCACCAATACCTCAAAATGAAAGTTCATGTAGTACCTGTGAACGAGATTATTATCTTTAAGCTTTAGGCTCATCAGATAAAGCAGCAACATGCATTAAGTGTCCTTAAAATTCTAGGTAAGGCACATAAGATATATTAACAGTATAAACAGCTGCTCAATACAATTATTGTGTTTATGATTTTTATGTTTTAGAAGAAGCCAAAGTTGACTAACCAGCTATCTGTTCTCCTTGACCTCCTTTCACATAAGCAATACTTTCATCTCAAAAATAAATAGAAAAAGATTGCAAACTTTGTATATAAGGTTACTATTCTAAAAGTAATACAGATACCTCATCTATTGAGTGTATAAAATGCCCAAACTTATGTATTACTAGAGGGGCAGGTTACACTTCTGTAAATTATTGTTTCTATTGCCCTGCTAATTTATATGCGATAAAAAAAGCTACTCAAACTGAAGCAGCAGAATGCCAAAGTTGTCCAATAGATTCAGCAAATTATTACATGACTAATTAATTAGGAGATTTATCTAATTGTAATATATATTAATAAGGTTATTATATGACTCAAATAGCTGTTAAGGGTAATTAACCTAAGGCTGCTGCGTGTGAAAAATGCCCTCTGAATTCTACCAGTATGGAGGCTGTAATAATTAATTCTATTAGTTCATGTAAATGTTTTGACTCATAAGCAGAACCTTTGAGTGATGAAGTCAAGACATGTTGATGCAAACCAGGATATGGAGGTAGTGTAGCTTCTTCTTTAAATGCTCCTGGATGCAATCCTTGTGGTGCTGGTACATATTCCAATAGTTAAGGCGAATGCGTCCTATGTCCAGCTGGAACTTTTTCAAATGGCCCTTCTAATATTTCTTGCACATAATGTTCATTAGGTTAATATGCCTTTGGAAATGGAAATACATCTTGTCATTAATGTCCTGATGGCTCGACAAATATTGATGATTTTACAGGTTGTAAATCTTTTGATTAAAATTCTGTAGCCTAGTCTGAAACTTAAAAAAATTGCTTTTGTGCTGCAAATTATTATGGAGATACAAGTAAATCTACTAAGTGTAAAGATAGTTGTTAAAAGTGTCCTAAATATTATACTTCTCAACCTGGGTCTCTTAATTAAAATGACTGTAAACTATCAGTTTCACCTACAACACCTCTGGCTATGGTGCTTATTCAGATGGATAGAATTTGCAAAGTTAGCTTTCTCTACTTATATTAGTTTATTTAGGGAATTTGATCATTTTTGCTTGATAGGCTAAATAGTTAATGATTAATTTAAAATATTATACAACGAAATAATTATTATTAAAAACAGTTAAACAAAAATATGATTTTTCTTTTTTTACCTTTCTATTAGTACTTTCTGTTTTTATTTCAATATTAAAAAAACTGTAAATTTCGGCATTTTAATAAATTCTATTTTGCTTCTTATCTATATATTTGTACAGTCTCTTCCTTCTCTACAAGAAAAAATGTTTGTTTGTATCAATTGAAAAAAGTATTTTTTTGTGCTCAAATTAGAAATTTAAATATTTCAATAATTGAAAACTATTCTATTCGATGGTATAAATAATAATAATCGAGATCTTTAGGAATCATTTTTTTTACAAAAGGAGATAAAAAATATTTAAATTAGGTTACAAAAATTATTAGCTAAAATAATAAAGGAATTCGAACAACTGATAGTTTGCTTAGATAACTTCTTACAAATTAATATATTGAAAAAATACAGGAAAATTAAAATTTGATGAAATCTGGTAAATTAGTACAAACCAAAATTTTTATAAATTTTAATAATAAAATAATCTATTTTTATTAATTAATAAGTAATCTTCCCATTATACTCTTTTCCTTTTATTTGTAATTAGATAAAGATAGATTTATGATATTATTCCAACTTCAAGACATTCAAATAATAAATAATTACTCCATTTTTTAGGCTAAAATTTTTAAACATTGTTATATATCTCCTAAAAAAAATAAAAATTTTTTCAATGTAAAAATAATTCATTATGTTAGTTCGAAAAAGAATGTATCATAATCAATCATTCAGTCCCCATATATTTTTGTAAAGAGAGATAGAACTGTTATTTTATTAATAATTTAAAAAATTAATTTGATATTTTTTAGATTAATTGAATTTTTTCTTGCTTTTGTTACTTCTTATTAATTTTAAGCAAATTTAAAAAGATTACATAAAATTCTAAGTTATTAATTAACGTGAGGATCATTAACACCATTTAAATATCTTTCTATAAAGATAGTAAATAAATAATAGTTGAATTTATGGAGCTATTTTACAATTTTTGTTTTATTAATATCAAATTCAATACAATATCAATTATTAGTAATTAATTTAAATATATTAAGAATCAAATTTATCACAAATGAAAGTAAGAAAACTCATAATTCTACTAAATTTAATTTCTTTAACTTTGCAACAATAATGTGATCCTTATGCTGAATCTTCCTCTCCATGCTCCTGCTAAGAAGGCTTTTATAGTCCTAATGCAAGTAGCATTATGTGTTAAAAATGTCCTATTAACACTACGACTGCAGTAAATTAGACATAAGGAGATATAGGCTAATGTAGCATTTGTGAGGAAGGATTCTATGTTTAATCTTAAGCTTCTGCAAGTATTCCTGTAACTTGTAATGCTTGCCCAAATGGCAGCACTATAAATATTAATAATAATAGGCGCTTCCTATCACCTGGAAATATAGATCAAGGTATTTGTAATTAATGTAAACCTCAATATTATTTGAAAGTTCCTTCTTCATTATAACAAGGTTCTTCACCAGGAGTAGCTGCAACATGTGTTGAGTGCCCTAATAATTCATATGTTTTTACTCCATCTAATTCAGTATAAACAGAATCAAACTGTGATACATGCTAAAGGGGTTTTTATGTAAAAACTCCATCTTTAAACGGCCAAGCTGCTATTTGTTCAGCTTGTCCTGAAGGAGCATAAGCACCTATTTCTTCACAATAATAAACAAAAAGTGATTGTAGTTATTGTAAACCAGGTTACTATTATTCAAACTCCTCTGGATAAGTTACATGTACAAAATGTCCACATAATACAATTAATATGGGAGGAAGAAATGGAATTGACTCTTGTGGTACTTGCAAGGTTAATTATTATTTAGTACAAGCTGCTACATAAGATGGCACTGCTGCAATTTGCGAAAGCTGTCCTTTAGGTTCTGGAAATTATATTCCACTCGGTTTATCTCCAGGTAGCTAATAAGTTTGTAACATATGTATTTAAGGTTACTACATGAAATAACCTGCTAGTAATAATGTTGCAGCTACTTGTGTATAATGTCCACCAAATTCTACTAGCTTATCAACTGGAGTTGTGAATTCGATTAGTTCTTGTTCTTGCTTTGACTCCTAAGCAGTAGCTTTATCAGCATCATAATCATATTGTTTATGCAAACCAGGTTATGGAGGAAATGTATCTTCTTCTCCTAACTCTCCTTCTGGATGTCACCCATGCGGTCCTGGTTAATACTCTAACTAGCAAGGCAAATGCATCGCATGTCCAGCTGGTACTTATTCTAATAATTCTTCAAATACTTCATGCTAACAATGTGCATCTGGTTAGTTTGCTTCTGGAGAAGGAAACACCTCATGTAAAACATGCCCAAGTGGATCTACAAATAATTAAGATTTTTCTGATTGTAAATGCTATTAAGGTTAAGGAAAGGTAGGCAATTCTATTTCATAATCTGGTTGCTCAGCTTGTCTTGCTGGATAATATTAAAACAACTTGAATGAATGTGTTGCTTGCCCTTCAGGTTATTACTCTACTGGCTCTCTTAACACCTCATGTACAAAATGTTCTTCAGGTAAATATTCAGCTGGAAGTGGTAATATTACTTGCCAATCTTGTCCAAGCGGTTCTACAAATACAGATGATTTTTCTGATTGCAAATGTTTATAAGGGTATGGAAAGCTAGGTTCATCTATTATTTAATCTGGTTGCTCAGCTTGTCTCGTAGGATAATATTAAAATAGTTCTAATTAATGTGTTCCTTGCTAATAGGGTTATTATTCCATAGGAAATGGCAATACTTCTTGCCAGCCTTGTCCAAGTGGTTCAACAAATACAGCAGATTTTTCTGATTGTAAATGTTTATCTGGATATGGAAAATTAGGAGCTTCTATTTCTTAATCTGGTTGCAATGCTTGCCTTGAAGGATTATACTAAAACCAATCAAGTGAATGTGTTGCTTGCTCTGCAGGCTACTACTCCTCTGGTACTCTAAATACTGCATGTTCATAGTGTTAATAGGGATAATATTCAACTGGAAATGGTAATGGTTTTTGCTAATCTTGCCCAAATGGTTCAACTAATACTGAAGATTTTACTGATTGCAAATGTTTACCAGGATATGGAAAATTGGGAAATTCTATAATTTAATTTGGTTGCTCTCCCTGTCTTGCTGGAGAATATTTAAACAACTCAAATATTCGTTAATGTAAATCTTGCCCAAGTGGTTCAACTAACACTTTAGATTTTTCTGATTGTAAATGTTTAGAAGGCTATGGAAAACTGGGAACTTCTATAATTTAATTTGGCTGTAAACCTTGTGCTGCAGGACAGTTTGCAAATAATTCTATGGAATGTGTTGCTTGTTCTGCAGGTAATTATTCTAATGGTTCTTCTAATACTTCTTGCAAGTAATGCTAGCCTGGATAATATGCAGCTGGTAATGGAAATACATCTTGCCATTCTTGTGGTTAAGGTTCAACTAACACAGAAGATTTTTCAGGTTGCAAATGTTTTGATTCTAACTCTGTTACTTGGTCACCAGCTACAAATATTTGTATTTGCTCTGAAAATTATTTTGGAGATGCAAGTAAATCTACAAAAAGCGAAAATAATTGCTAAAAGTGTCCTAACAAACTAACTTCTAAACCAGGATTTGCTTAAACTGAAAAAGATTGTAAAGTTTAGGATCCATCAAATTCCTAATAAAATCAAACGTCTTTATCTTAAATTATATCACTAAGTTTAATTTACTTCATATTATTTATTTGAAGTACAAAATTTAAATTAAAAAAATCGAATTTTTTGATTTTAAAATGTAAATAACTATCAATTAAATGAGATAAACAAATAAAAATAATATATTAAATTTTAAATTATTTAAAATAATCTTTAAATGTTTACTTGTATACAGTATTTAACCAAAAATATATGATAAAATTATTTAATTTTATGAGAATGAATATCTTTTTAACAGAATTTTTTAGATAAAGAAGATAAAGTACATATAAAGTTTTAGAAATAATTAGTGGTATACCAAAAATGAATTGGAAAAACTTATTTTTCTACGAAATAATATAAAAATCTTCCTTTTCTAAGATAGAAAATATTTAATTTGCTGAGTAAAAATTAAATTCATTCTCATGAATAATTAGTTAGTTGATAGAACTTTCTATTTCAAATATTAAATGGTTTAGATTAATTAATCAGAAGATATATTACTTTTCCAGTTTATTTTATAAAGATTTAAAATTAATTATTAATATTCTAATCAATTAAATTTTCTGTAAGTTAAAATCATCATTTACTAAGTCATATGATTGCAAATTAACTCATATTTTTTGGAAACAAGTTAAAAATAGAAAATAAAGAAATAAATAAAGTTAATATTTCTGATCAAATCTAAATATTTTAAATATTTGTGTGAATTAAATATTTTTTAGCGTCAATAAAATAGATTTTCTTTTTTACAAAAAGACTTTATAAAAAACTGTAATATTTTATAAGTAAAGATAGAATTTATTTACCGTAATACCTCGTTAACTCGCAATTCGCAAATTGAAAAAATTTTCGAGTTATCAAGGTTTAGAATTTTGAGATCCTTACCTCTTAACTCGCAATTCGTTCGAAAGTCTTAACAAGGTATTACGGTATATTGAATATCATTCAAATGAGACAATTTTATTGCATACATATTTTAGGATGAATATTTTCAGTTATTAAAAATCAAGATTTAAATTTAATAATTGCAAAAATTGAAACTAATGTTTGTATTAGCAATTTCCATTCAAATTTGTTTTGATTAAGACTGGCATAAAAAAATTTCAATGTTTAAGTTAATGTAAGTTCATTTATTGAATAATATGTAAATTAAAATTCTGTGAAATCCTTTTAAAAGAAAAATACTTAAAAGTGAAAATATTTTTTACTCATATCCATAAATCAATGTTAAATATTTTAAGACAAGTCTAAAAAAATAAGAAACTAACAAAACAATCGAATTGTGATTTTACTGATAGAAAATTAATTAAGCATTTGTTAATCAGATTAGAAATTAAATATTTTTTGTATTTATATTTTATGGTTATTTTGAATAAAATTGTTACTGTATCATGAATAAAAAGAATATAGGTAAATTAAAATTTTGATAAAATCTGTTTAATTAAAGGAAATGTAAAATTTTGATATCAAGAATAATCTATCTTGATTAATTTGATATTCCCATCAGAATTACCTCTAGATATATTATTAGAAAAGAGTGCTTGATTGAATTTACAATCAAAACATCCAAATAATTCTTGATTCTATTTATCTAATTTACCATTTGAAAAGCACTTTAGAATAAATTTAATTTCTACGTTTTTTTCAAAATATTTTCAAACAAAATTTAAACAGAAAAAATTCACAAAGAAAATCCTGTATTTTTTTATTGCAGAAGCTTATTTGATTATTAATAAAACATTTATTTCATTTTTATTTTGAATGAGATAAGCGCTTTTAACCTTTTTAAGTTAATATTTAAGCGATAAAATTGGTTATTCTGTTAATTAGATTAAATATCTTTTTGCCTTTTGAGGAATTTTAATTTAAGTTTAACTAATATCTTGATAAATTATTAAGTTTAGTGATAGGATTATTTTCGAAAACAAAATTGAAATATCTTTCTATAAGGATAATAAATAAAAGGTTGTTACATTAAATTTAACATTTCCACTCTCCTTAATTTACTTTAAATCCAAAAGAATTGTTATATTATTTATAAAGCAATTAATTAAAATAAAAATTAAAACTAATTATAAATGAAAATAAATAAGCTTATCTTTTTATTAAGTTTGATTTCTTTTTCTTTGCAACAATGTGCTAATTATTCTAGTTCTGGCCCTTCTTGCACTTGTCAGACAGGCTACTACAGCACAGATCCAACTAGCATTGCATGTTAAAAATGCCCGATTAACACAACAACTTAGCAAGGATAAACAATAGGAGATATAAGTAAATGTAATATCTGTGATTCAGGATTCTATGCAGTATCTGAAGCTTCTCCGGGCTCTCCAATTACTTGTGCTGCTTGCCCTAATAATAGTTAATCAAATTCACGTTCTGGAGTAATAGATTAAGGTATCTGCGATTACTGTCAGTATTCATATTACTTATAGACTCCTTCTGCCTTAAAGTAAGGTTCTTAACCAGGTGTTGCTGCAGCTTGTATTAAATGCCCTAATAATACTACAGTTTCCACTACCTCTAACAAGCCTTAATCAGAATCTGATTGTAGTGTATGTTAATAGGGCTTTTATCTAACTTCTTTAGCTTCTAATGGTAAACCTCCTAGCTGTTCTGCTTGCCCAGAAGGAAAAAGAGCAACTGCTAGTTCTTAATAAATATAGACATAAGATAGCTGCTCATTTTGTAGTAGTGGCTACTATTATACAGAATAATCTGGCTAACCAACCTGCACTGTTTGTCCAAATAATACTACTAATGGTGGAGGTAAAGACGGTATTAATTCATGTAATTTTTGTAAGCCTAATCACTATAAGGTGAAAGCTTCAACTGTTAATGATTCTGCATATTGTGAGCCCTGTCCTTAAGGTTCTGGATATTATTATATGCTTCAAGCAGAATTAGGAAACAAATAAGTTTGTAATATATGTATTTAAGGATATTATATGAACTAAGCTGCTGCCAATCTTGCAGCAGCTACTTGTGTTTAATGTCCAGCAAATTCTACAAGTAAGGGGACTGGAGTTGTAAATTCAATCAGTTCATGCACTTGCTTTGATTCTCTTGCTACTACTTTATCAGATTCATAATAAACTTGTTAATGCAAATCAGGCTATGGAGGAAATGTGGCCTCTTCTTCTGACTAACCTTCTGGATGTAGTCCTTGTGGTAGTGGTTAGTATTCTAATAATTTAGGTAAATGTGTCCCATGTCCTGCTGGCACTTTTTCAAGTGGTAATTCAAATAGTTCATGCGAAAAATGCCCACCTGGTTAATACACTTCTGGAGAAGGTAGTACCTCATAAAATGATTGTAAAGTATAGAATCCATCAAATACATAATAAACTTTCTCTCGCATTTTATCATTAAGCTTAATATACTTAATTCTACTCATTTGATTGATAAATTTCAACAGTAAATTTAATAATTGAAATCGAAGTTACAATTAGCTTAAATTACTATTTTCTAAATTAATTATAATTATGCAATTTTAGCCCGTATATATTTAAATACATTATTTTTATATTCATAAAACAAATTTTGAGGTTTAAAGATTCTTATTTTATTATTTAGATATTAATATTAAAATTTTGAACAGTTATTTTAATAACTTTGAACAAAAAAATGATTAATTTTTTCATAAAATTAAGAAAGAAAAAAAATTATTTTTTTTCCTATTTTACTAATTACAAAAATCAAGTCTTATTTTTTAATTTACAAGTAAGTCATAAATTATTAAATTAAATAAAGAATCATTTTTAATTTTTAGATAGTCAATTCATCTGATAAATCCTCTTTAATTACTGCTTTATTATACCTCTCTTTCTTTGTTTGACCAATTAATTAAATTAATTGGATAAATAGTATCCCTAGTTTAAATGTTTTATTTCCTTAACAAATGTAGTCAATCTTGTATAAAATAAGTTATGGGACTTAAAATTAAAATAAGTGTTAAAGTCAAGCTATTACTTAGGAAGAAGTGGTTATTTTCATTAACAAAAGGAAAATTTATTGTAAAATAATTTGTCAAATTAATTATTATCATTTAAAATTTTTCATTTTAATATTTAAACTACAAAAAAGACTCTACATTTAAATTTTCTACATTGTTTAAAATTAATCAATAAGATGCAAAAATATTTACTGTGTTACTTAATATTTTACAAACAAACTTATTTATCATTTTGAAGATAGATGAAAAAAAAAATAGGAATCAAATTTTTAATACTAAAAAATATTTAATATACGAGAATTTTAAGTTCCAATCAGTTAAAATATTATTAGAAAATTTATTCATCTTTTTTTAAATGAATTTATTAGGAATTTTATAGAAAAAATATTTACTAGGAATAAACCTAAATAATAACTTTTACAAACAACTCCTAAACAAATCTTATTCTAGAAATTCTGAAATAATCATTTGACAAAAATTCTATAAAAAAAGGATTTTACATATATTTCCTAAGGAGGAATAACTTACATAAAATATTACTTATTTTTCAATTTATCATTAAAACGTAAAATAAATTAGATATTTAATAATACTATTTTTACAATAAGCAAAAGAATCAAATTTTAGAATTTAGATATCAATTAAAAAATTTCTCATTTTTATGAAATTAATTTATTAAAAAAACCACCTTGTGTCTATAGGAGTTATTCATAATTTCCTATTTCAACTATTTTACCAGAATCAAGTACAACTATTCTATCAAACTTATGAATATTTTCAAGTCTATGAGTTATCACTAATAGAGTTTTACCTTCACTTAACTCAAATAGCTTTTAGTGAATCAGCTCATCAGTTTTTGGATCCATATTCGAAGTTGCCTCATCTAAACAAATAATTTCTGTCTATTTCAAGGCTACTCTAATGAAATTTATAATTTATTTTTATCCGTTTGACAGGTTCTTTCCTCCTTCTTAAATTTCAAAATCTAACTCTGAGAAGCAGTCACTTTAAGTTATCAGAAAATATTTAAATTTTAATTATAAAAAACAAATATAAAATTTAAGTTTAAAATTTAATTTACTTTGAATTCAATTGGCCTTCTTCTTAAATTGATTGAATGCATTATTCTATTTGTTCATCTGATATTTCGTTGATTGGATCAATATTGTCTCTTAGAGTTGCATTATATAAAAAACCAAACTGAGGAATAATTGCCATTTTTTTTCTGAGTTCATTTAAACTCAAGACTTAAATATCAGTATTATCTATAAATATTTATCCTTTTTGGTAGTCATACAATCTGAATAAACAGTTAAGAATAGAAGTCTTACCAGAACCTGTTCT
>JH720349.1:547726-580854 GCA_000231825.2 Tetrahymena elliotti 4EA | reverse complement strand
AAAGAGGTTATTTTAATTTATTTATTTGTTTGTTGAAAAGAATATATTTAATGATTAAATTTATGATTCATAAATTTTTATTTTATTTAAAAGATAAAGAATGAACCCATGAAGAACTAATCATCCATTCATTTATTAGTTATTTTAAATGAAAAAAAAGAAGTTAAACCTGTTTTTTTTGATTCCAAAATAATTTATGAAAAAGTAAATAATAATTTGATATTTGATGATTAGTGTTAGAAATAATTAAATTCTATTTCAAATTTAGAATTGACTTAAAAAACTCAACATTTTTTTATTTGATTTAATAAAAATTTAATCTAAAAATAAAAAACTCTATGATATATGATATTTATTTGATCTTTGCTTATTAAAAAGAATATTTTTTTAAATGCTTTGTTAGGATGATATTCTATTTCAAATTTAGCTTTTTAAATTAGTAATAACTTGATAAATAATAATAATAATAATAAAGGGTACATTTGTTCGTTTTTACTTAAATTTATTTTTTATATATAAAATTTTAAAAGAAGTTTTATGTGAAGATATATATAAATTTTACAAAATCGAATAAAATAACACAATAGTTTAATTTAATCGAAACATCTTTTTCATTTGAAAATAGTTATTATTTTTCCAAGAAATGATCCTAAAAGGCATTTTTAAATCTAATTTGATCAATTAGGGATTAAACTTTAGCAGAGGCTTTTTAAATGTGAATTAGTATAGCTTTAGCAGATCTTTGAATTTAAATTTACTTTCAGATGTCATTTCAAGTTCTGAATTTATTGGAAAATTTAGAGGAGATGATAAGCTTAGAGATATCAAAGAAATAGCTTATGTGAACAGAGATATTACAACAAATGGCAAAAAAGTTATGAATGTCATTAAAAATCCTGTTTTCTACGATTTTACTGGAAAAAATATTTATTCTTAAGATACAAAGGTGTAATACTTGTTCCAAAGTGATTTTTTTGTAGTATCATAGGATGATAGCAAAGTGATAGCAATTTTAAAAAATGATCCTTTAGATAAAACGAAAGAATATCCTTATGACCAATATTTACTCAACGAAGTATGTAAAGGTTTTAACTTAAATCCTTCAGAATAGCAGATCTTATCAGATTATGTAACACGCTTTTCTGAATAACTCACATAGTCTGTTTACAAATAAGTAGATAGAGAATTTATATCTTTGGTTAATTAAAAAGTGTTAACTGAACTTTCTTTGAATTAAAAATACAAACAAGAAATCTATAATATAATTTAGAATACTTTAAACAAAAAACTTTAAAGATAGTAATAAAAGTAAAAGGAGCTCTTTGAAACTATTGAAAAAAAATCTAATAAATACATGAAGAGAATATTCTATTTATCTACTACTAAAATCTTAGCTCTTTAATATTGCACATATGTCCTTCTCTCTTGGGATATTATGGAACCCATCACTTGTCTTTTTGGAATATTTGACATAGGCTTGGCATACTTTTTTTGGCTTGTTACTCATAAGGACTTTGATTATCTTAATTTAAGAGAAAGATATGTTTAAAAAAAATAAAATTCTATTGAAATTTACCTCTAATAAGAATATATTGATGACATACAAAGTCTTTCAAATTACATTAGTTAATTAAAGACTATGGAATCTCCCAATCTCTAAGAAATTTTGAACCAACTTTGATAGAAAATCCACACACAATTATCTTTATTGAAAACAATATTTTATATATAAATAAAACTGGTATTTCTTTATGTTGAAATCATTCTTTTTGTATTTTAAAATTGTCATTTTTTTTATATGAAATTAAATTAATAATTTAATATCAGAAAGATTTTTTCATATTTTTATCTAAAAGAATAGCATTTCTAAGTTGTAGTAAATTATTTACTTAATTTCATCTGAAATGATTTTTATTTCATTTTACAAATTGAGGTGAATTTCTTTGTTCTTATAAAAGAAATTCTAGAATGTTTATAAAATCATTTTTGAAATAAAATTGAATAAACTTCTTTTTTCTTCTTCATTTTGTAATTCATTATCAAACATAAATATTAATTAATATTGACAAATAAATATTTTTCCCTCCAAAAAATAAATTTAATTAATTGAAATAAAAATAAATTTTTTTAAAATATTTGAATTGAAGAATATTTAAACTTCAAGTCTTTTTATTAATCTAATGCTTGATACTAAAATATTTAATAACTTCAATTTCAAAAACTCAAAACAGATCTCATCAAAATTCAAATTTAATTTAAAATTAAAGTTTGACCAAGAAATAAATTAGAGGGAGTAAATTGTGTTTTTTAATGTAATTTTTATGTTTTTTTCCTTTAGAAATACATTTTTTGTAATGTCTATAATAAATACAAAAATAAGATAAATTTCAAGTTTTTTAGTGATATTTTTGTATTCAAAACAAATCCTAAATAATCTACAATAAATTTAAAGATTAGATAAATAAAGAAAAATTGAATTTATGGTTTAGTTGATCAAAATCAACTAAGAATTTTTGAAATCCAATCAATGTATTCGCGATATTAGTTTGTAAAAGTGGAGTGTTTATTTGTTAGATTTTTTGTGTGTTTATTTATTTATATATTTTCTTCATCTATTAATTAAATAATTATTTAATTAATTTTGATATTAAGTGATAGATAATATTTGATTGATTGCTCATTTGTTTGTTTACTTGCTTGTTTGCTAGTTATTAATAATTTTTTATCAAGAGGAAAATAAAAGAAGTTGATTAATATTAAAAAAAGAAATTTATCTTTGCTCTTTTTTTAATAAGAATAAAAAGACCAATAGTAAAGTCAATTAAAGAATCACAGCGTATCTTAGATTAATTAGTAACTTTCTTCATTCAAAATACTAATATTACTTTTATCATTCTTATTAACAAATTCTACTACAATTAAATCGCTTATTGAGTAAATATCACATTTTTTAACACCATTTCTTTACCACACACATTTTTTCTTTTTTTCACTCCCAATCCTTGTTTTATCTCAAAAAAATCCTTTTTTTCATTCAAATTTTTAAATTCAAAATAAGAATTGTTTTTCACTGATCAAATCAAATAATTCATCCTAAATTTTACAATAAAAGGATCTATATCACTCACTCTAAGAAAATCTCAGTACCAGCAAATCATAAGTTTGACATGAAGAAAAAATAAACAAGATTATAACAATAATTTTAAAAGCAGTCCTCTCTTGGTTCAGCTGAAATCGTTCAAGGATCAATTTCTATATCTTCTACATCTTAATAGTAATAATAAACACTACAAAATTAACTCTAAAATACTTAGACTAGCTAAAAAATGTTATCCTCAAATCCTAATACTTCACCCTTACCTTTAGCTAATGGAATTGGATAAGTTAATGTAAACAGCTAAAATTAATTTCCCTCAGCCTCTCTTGCTGGAAATATTAATTGCAACTAATTAAGGGCTGGAGATTGGGTTTGTCTATTATGCAACAATCTGAATTTCTCATTTAGAAATGAATGTATAATTTTGATTTCCTAATTACATTTATCCCAAATTAACTGTTATGATAAAAGAACATTCTTAAACATTTACATTTATATATAAAAAAAAGGTAACAGATGCATGATTCAAACAAAGAAGTAAAATCTTTTGCAAAACTTGATGCTTGTTTAGGAAGGACAACAATATTTTATTTAAGAAATGAGTAAATAAAATCTTTAAAATGGAAATAAATCAAATAAAAATAATGTTTTTTCTTATAATTTAACTTCAGATACAGATTAAAATAACTTGGTTGCAGAAAATGGATTAACTGAAAACAATACCTAGAATACTTAACAAGATAAAAAAGAAGAAGAAAATTTGTTGGAGTATGCTAAATACTAAAATAGAGCAGCAGGAGCAGGTGGATTTGAGAACATGCTTTTACTCCTTACACCAAATAGAAGTAGCATTCACTCAGATGACTGTTATGACCATAAAATGAATACAACAACAGGACCTCAAAGCAATAACAGCAACAGTAAAAGTGACCCAGACTAAAGCAGTAAAAACAATAAAAAAAGCAAAATTAAAAATGTAATCGAAAATGATAATAGCTTAAATTACCATACAAATGATAAAGCCAATCAAAAAATGTAATTTGATGAAGATATCTTTTCAGATAGCAGCAATAAAAATGAATAAATTAAGCCGTTAGGAGCTATGCTTGATTTTTCTTCTCCAGAAATTGCGAAATATGCATATTAAAGATAATAGTAGGTAGAAGACATGAGCTTTTAGAATTCAGTAGGTACTTTCGCGCCATATTGCAATCAAAAATTGTCTTAATAAAATAATACCTAGACAAATAAAGAAATTAAACCATTGTAAGAAGAAAAAAGAGCATTTTAGTTGTTTGGATCAAGCAAGCCATCAAGTGATTACCCTAATTTTATTTTATCACCTAATAGCATGAGAGATGGAGATGAATCATCTAATGAGAGTGATAGTGGCAATTTTCAATAGGAAATTCAATAATAAATAAATAATATTATTATGGAGGAAGAAGAAGATGACAATCATAAAAAATAAGAGCAAGAAGAATAAAATACAAAGAATCAAAATAATAATAAAATGGAAGTTATGTCTTATTTTAATAATGATGCATAAAATAGTAGTGCTGTTTCTTGTTTAAATTTGACTAATAATTCCGAAGAACAAAATCTGTTTTCTTTTGGGGCAGGTTTTCAACATAATTAAAGGGGGGGGAATGGAAATAATTTATTTATCCGTTAATCTTAGTAAGTTGATATAAATAGCACTGACAAATTAATTAACTTATAATCTAACCAGAATAATCAATAGCAATCAAGAGGATTATTTTATTAGTATAACAATAACAACAACAACAACAATAATAGTAATAGCAATACTGGTTTTTTCAATTACTTCTCAAACTCAAATGCCCAATAAGGCTATGGAGAATAACAAAACAATAATTTAAAAACATTAAATAGCAACAACAATAATAACAATAGTAATGGTATTAACTTTTCTAATTATAACAGTTTTCTTAATAGTAACTAATTTTCAAAATCATCCAATCAACTAAAAATGAAGGAGTAATCAGATAATAAAAATAACGATATTAGTTCAAATAGTAATGGTATTAGATCTTTATTCATGAATTAAAATACCTCTTAGTGGAAGGAAGAAAGCCAATTTAATTTATTCTCCAATCAAAATACAAGTGGAGTAGTAAATAATAACACCTTGTTCAATATTGATGAAAATTCAAATACTCTTCCCACCTAGAATCCATTCAATAAAATTGCTAAATTTGATAATTTTTATAAAAAAGAAGACCTCATTAATCAAAACACTGTTAATTTTGAATAAGCTTCATCATTAATTAACAAAGGAAAATAAAAAAATACTGGAAAAGGAACTGTACTCTATTCAGTAAATGATGATTACCCTGATATGTCTGATTCAGATGATGATGAAGGAGATTCTAACAGTGAAAGTAGAATCATGAGATCTACAAAAAAATCAAATAACATACGTAAAAAGCGTAAACAAGGAAACAATGTTGAAACAAAAAAGAAAAACAAGATCTAGCAACATTAAAATATTCTTCATTGCCACTAATAGCACTAAAATGTTGATAATAATTTTAATAGTCCTAATGTATTCTATTAATATTCCTAGAACTTTTCATATAAAGAAGAGAATTCAGCTAAAGAAGCTTGCAGCCTTCCTCAACAATAATAGGATAATTAGTCTTTACCTCAAGGCAATAACTTTAATTCAATGTAAGCAGTTATTGGTAATCCCAATAATAATAATAATAGCCTATAAGGTTAGTAATCTAATACTAATTCATAGGGTTAGCAAGTTAATGCAAAAAAGTAGGATTGGATTTGCCCTCGTTGTACAAATTTAAACTATTCTTTTAGAAAGCTTTGCAACAAATGCCAATTTGCAAAAAATAACTTTGCTATTTTGATTCCACCTAATTTTCAATAAATATAGCAATAGTTAACTATTTTTTGATTGAAGAAAGTTAAAATTAGGATAGGTTAATTAAAAATCACTTGATTACAATCTCTTAATTGAATATAAATAAATTATATTGATAGATAGATAAACTAAAAGATAGATCTTTCTTTCTTCTGTTGGTTGAACTTTTAGTGCTAGCTTTTTAAGAATACCTTTTATTAAATATATTTAATCAAATATTTTTATTAGTTAACTTTCATGTTTTCATAGATAGAGTTTAGAGTTAAGAGTTTTAAACAATTATGTTTTACTTCCTTGTTTATATTTAATTTACTAATATATTTTTAACCCTTTCTTTAATAATTTTTTAAGCAAAAAAATAAGATTTAAAATAGAAAAAATAATTACTTTAAAATTTCAACTTTTAAATAAATTCAATTCTTTAATATAGATTTGAGTATTTAAAATTTGATCAAAATCTTTGATTGCTAAAAAAATATGATTTAGCATTCATAAGAAAGTAAAAAAATACAATATATAAACTATAAAAATAAGTTGTTTTAATTCAAAAATAATCTTCATCTTCTTAACCTTCAATATCTAAAAAGTAGTATGTTAAATAGTTATTATAATTAACAGATCGATAAAATCTATCACATATGAATTCACATTTCACTAATCTTTTCAATTTTTTTATCTTCTATTAAACTATTTATTATTAACGATTTAATTTTAATTTAATTTTTTAAAATTCTGAGAAAGCTTATATATAACCGAAGCCACATTCAAACTTATTCTTCTAAATAATTTTAATTTTTTAGCATGGTTTTTTTTTATGAATATTGAAATCAATTAGTAGATAAGAAATATGCTCATTTTTTTATAAGTTATTGAATAACAAAGCTACATCTAGTTATTACAAAATGTTTAGAGAAAAATTAAATATCAAACTTTGAAGTTGCTTGCATTTGCTAATTTCTAGTGATAACTCATTTAGCATTTATGTATTTAGACTATTTTTAATTAAATTTAATTTTAAATGCTTTATTTTATTGTTTTATAAAAATAGCTATGATAATAGTGAGATATCTTCTACCTATTATATAAAATGACAGTCTAATTATATGTGAAGAGTTTCTACCTATTAAACTTATTAAATTTGCTTACACAAACTTAAAAAATGTTTATTATTTAATATTTTTAATTTAATTTTTTTTAAACTATTGCTATCAGATAAAATATTGCAAAAATGAATAAAGCTCTCTTCATTATTTGCTGTAAGATCCCAAGAAATTTATTGAAGATTTTTACATCCTGAAAATATTTGATTATTAAAGTTGAAATATATAATATTATCTCTCTAATCATATTAATTTTATATTTTTACTGATAGCTTTTTAATATTATTACTCAATATTTAGAATTATTTTTATTCAAGAGACTCACAATCATTCTACATTTACATTGATTTAACTAAGATATTTAAACTAAATATTTCTAAATGCTTGCAAGAATTAATTATTTCTAATATCATTTCAGACATTCTGTCTAAATGTTATTCTCCAACATGTATTTTTAGCTTTAATTCAGATAAATTCTTGAGGAATAAAATTTACTCTTTTATGTATTCAAAAACTGATATTTTTATGTATTCAATTATGATTTTTATATCTAATTTTTCTAAATTCTGACAATCTCTTAAACATTGAAAAATACCTTATGCATACTAATCACTTAATTTGAAATTTTAAAGCTAAAAATTGAGTTTTTTAACTTAAGATAGATATCCTATCTCTTAGCTTAATAGCATTAGGTTATAATGAATATCTTTTTCTCCTTATTCATCTAAATAGCTTAGCTCAAGAGTTAATTAATTTAATTCTAAATGATTTTATGATTCTTTCAAAAAAGGAATAATATTGTTAATATGTATTGTTTTTGCATATTTATTGATGATAAAATGCTCAATTTAGCTAACTTAGAAAATCAAGTAAGCAAGTGTCTCTATAAATTCATCCTACTGATTTAGTAATTAATAACAGTTTAAGGATAGCTTGAGGTTTTTTATTGATTTATATGGATACATCTAATTTAATACTCTGATTAAATCTTCAAAAGATAGATCTTCAATTATTATGTGTAATTGGGATATATCTGTTCTTTTTAAAGACTTGTTTTAATCCTTTTAAATCTCTAAATGTTTTTAGCACATCTATTTAGGACTAAGCATTTGAAAACCTTGAATTGAACTAACTTAATCCATTTAAAAATGTATTTACTCTAATCTAATCAATTTATATTGAATTTATTTCTACAATCTTTTATTAAGATTACTAGCCTTTTTTTATCATCTATAATCCTAATGATTTTTGATACTGAATATTGAAAACTAAAATTTTTTCAGATGCAAGTATGTATATTTTAATAAATACTCAGAATATCTTGATTTTCTTATCTTTAGAGAAACAAGCTACTTGAATCTAAATTTTATTTTTATTTGAACAAAGTAAATTAAATGACTTATTTAAAAATTAATAATATACTACTAGATTTAAATATATTTTAACCCTAATTTTTTAGCAAAACTTTTAATTTATATTTTTTGAAAAAAATTTTTTGGGTGAAAATATAACAGGGTGAGAATATATCAAGATTAAAGATATTATTTAATAATTTTGTTAGTTGCAAAAAATATTAATTTTTATTTTCTTTAGCTATCAAAATTATTTTAAAAATTGCATTTAAAAAAAGAAGATTGGATTATTTGATTTAGAAATTAATTTTGGTTTTTTTTTTTTTGTAATCTAAAAAAAATGATTGGTGATATTTGTGAAGAATAAGATTTAAATCATCATTATTTTACCTAATATTCTTAAGTTTCTATAAGGTGATTGATTAGGAAAATTATTGTAATTTGTATTACATTACAGTCATGTAATTCTTTAATTTAAAATTATCAAATATGCTGTATGAATAAATTCAGTTTGTTAAATTTTAATTGTATATTCAAATCAAAAGTTAAATGTTTTTTACTCAGAATATTAATTATAGGTATAATTGATAAAAGCTTTTTAATAAATAGTAGACAAATGAAATTCAGAATCCTTAAAAAATTTGATATGTTTGGCAAATAAATTCTGCTTCGCTTAAATGGAGTAGATAGGCATAAAACGACATGTGGAGGATTGACTACAATTTTGATATTTTTTACAATGTTTATTTAGATAATCAGCATTTTTTAAACATTAATATTAAGGCTAAATCCAGAAGTTATTTACAATTAGGAATATGTACCTGATGTGCAAGTTTTTGAACTTGATTCAGATATCTTTGAATTTGCAATTGGAATGGAAGATTCAAATTTCCATCACTTTATAGATGAATCTGTTTATTATTTGTAAGCAACTTAAACCATATCAATAAAAAATAACTAAACAAATCAAGCTAACTATCAATATTAAAATGTTACTCTTGAGAGATGTACAGATAAGAATTTTCAAAATCCATCAACTTAAGAATATTTTTATAGATAACCATATAAAGACTTGTATTGTATTTCAAGAAATTAGAAAGGTCTTAAAATAGGAGGAGATTTTGATTTAAGCTATTTTGCTGAGATTTAAATTAACATTTATAAATGTGTAGGCTCGCACTGTAAAAATATAAGTGATCCTTAATACTACTAGTAGTATTTTAAATAACCAAAATTTGCTATGTATTTTACAGATGTGTTAGTTGATCCTTCAAATAAGCAACCTATCAAGCCTATAGGAAGAGACTTATATTTTACAACTAGTTAGTCTTTAAAGCAAGAAATTACTGTTTTCATGATTAAAAATGAAATTTCAAGTGAAGAAGGAGTTATTACATCAAAATAAATACATCATGATGGAGTAGGTTTTTCTCAATATTAATAACAAGTAAAAAAAAAATTTGGGTCATTTAGAGTTTTAAAAAGCTGTTAATATTTTTGATAAAGGTTCATTAAATTTATTATTTTTTGGGATATTTATGGAATTTAAAGAAGTATTTTCAAGTATTTTATTTATCATATTCATTTTGTTAGAAATGATCCAATAATTTATATTTTGGTTTTATTTTTTTATTGAAGACTTTGTATATTAATAATTAATTTATTTTAACTGAATAGAGTTTGATTGCAGAAGAGGATGATAGTTTAATATTTTCAATATCTTTAAGACTTGAGAAAAAGAAGCAGAATAAATGGTAAAGAAAATACTTAACCTTAAGTCAAGGAATAAGTTAGATTGGTGGAATTTACTAAGCGCTTGTAGCCTTGGGATGTTTATTATTATTTCCAATAAGTTAATTTGAACTAAATAGAAAATTGATGAATCAAATATTTTCTTTTGAAAATTCTGCTCATAATGAAGAAAATAAAAAATAAAAAGATTAAAAGAAAAATTCAATATAACTGAATAAAGGGACTGATGTTTAAAAGAATGTAGTTAAAGAAGTAAGATCCCAGGTGTTTAATAATCAAGTTTTGAAAGAGTTGAATGGAACGATTTAATTATTCTCATAAAATTCTATTAGAAATTAAAAAGCATCAAAAAAGTAGAAATCTTAAGCAAATTTTGATGGATTGAGCATGAATTCCCCAAAGAAAAAAGCTACATTAGGTCAAGAATTTTTAAAATCACCATAATAAAAAGAAACTGAAAACGGGATCGAGATTTAAGATTTAAAACTTTATACGTTAAAAATAGACAACGATTAAATTAATTAAAATTAAAGTCTTTTTGACAAAGAGTTCAACTCTTGCCAGTAATACTCAATCTAATAAAAAACTTAATAGCAAACGAATTAAATAAACACGACTTAATATAACAATAACACATAATCTCCTGAGAGCAAATTAATAAAATTACAAATAACTAACAATTCTGTTATTGATAAATCTTCGATTTAACAAAGGTTGAAAAATCCTAACTAATTTGAGTAAAGATAAAAGTAGAAAAAAAGTTAAACTTATTTCTTAAGTCATTAGCCTATCAACTCTCTATTTGCAACCTAAAAATAAAATCTACAATTGAATTAACAAAGCTCTCTTAATAGGATAAAGTAGTTTATACCATCTGTTATGACTGACTAGTCTAACTCTAAATAAACTGTAAACAATAATTCTTAGAATCCATAAAGCCCTTTAAGTAAAAAAGAAATAAAGGAATAAAAAAAACAAGATAAGCAGCTAAAAACAATCTTAAAAGACATCAATAGATAATTTTAAAATTTCTTTAAAGTAACCGCAAATAGAATAAAAATTACTTTTTATGAGTATTTGAGGTACTTTATATGTCCTCCAAAAACACTTTAAATTAAAAAAAAGCAAATGGGTTTTGGAGCTAAAATGCTCTACCACCATTTAGATATTGTTTACATATTAAAAAAATTAACAGAAATAGATAAGCTGAAAATGTTACTTCTCGATGAGCAACAAATAAAATTATTTGAATACCTACCTCGTCCCAAAATTTACATAGAAGAAAACCAAAATATTGAAAATTAAGATAATATTAAAAAATTTAATTTCCTTTATGAAGATAATAGAACTGAAATAGAAAGAGCCAAAGATGCTTATGAATCATTTTAATAAATAACAAGATAAAATTATATTTAAACTTAATAAGATAAAAAACTCTTAAAAATTATTGACCCTCACTTATTAGAGCTATTTGAAGAATAAATAAGAGAAGAGAGTGATGATGATATCATTTAACAAGAATAAAAATATTATTCCTAATAGAAACTTTCCTAAAAAATGACCTTAAATTCCCCAAGAGAAAATAATTACCTGCAGATAAATTAAATAAAACCAAATATAAATGATGTTTTTATCAGCTAAAACAATTAGATAGACACTCACTCAACTACTTAAGCTGTTAAAAATGATTTCAAAGATGAAACTATAGAAGAAAGTTCCTATAATTAATCATCTAACATCGAAAGCCTTAAAGAAAATTTATAAAATATTGAACTAAAAATGCAATCATTTTAAAGAAAAAAATTTTCAATTGGAAACCATTCTTAAACCGATTTTTGACTCAGCAAGACATTTTCAATTAATTATTTGTTTGTTTATATATTTAGATATAATTATTTGTTTAATTTTTGTTCATTAGCATTTCTCATTAAATCTTTACCTTTAATACTGTATATCCCCATTAATTAAGGCCATCCCCTTTTTCCCTTGACTCAATGACCCTTAGTTGATTTTCTCAACTTTAATAAAAAATTATCCTTAATTTAATACACTTAAATTAATGAGGATTAACAGTAATATATTTCTATGCTATCAGGGTTAAAATAAAAAAATTTCTTATGACATCATATTTTTGTTTATTTAATTTATGATAAAAAAATAAATAATGTTTGACTCTTTGTTAGAAACTCAAGTAAATAATTACATAGAAATTAATAAATTATTTAAGATTTTATTGATTTTGTTTAAAGAACAACTTAAAGATTCTATTAGTAATCGTTTACAGAATAATTGGAGATATTCTAGAAGTTCTGCTACTTGATTACATAGAAATAAGTAAACTATTAAAGATATTATAGATTTTCTTTAAAAACCAACTTGAATGGTCTATTAATAACCATTTAAATATTTTGTTCCAAAAAGAGCGCTTGATTAATTGTTAGTAAGTCATGTATGCTATTCTATAGAAATTAATATTTTTTTTGAGATTATATGAAAATTATCAAAAAGTGATTTGAAGATACTAAGATTAATAAATAGACAATAGTTTTGTTAGATTATATTTCATATAATTCATTAATCTACAAAAATAATGAATGTATAAATGTATCTAAATTAGCTTGATTTAATTATTTTTTAGTCTTCTTTTTAAATGATAATAATAACATTTAAATTTGATTAAAAATGTAAATTTTGTTTATGAAGATAGAAAAATATTAATAATTAAGATTGAGATTACGAATAAAAATAGAACCAATTAAAAATTAACTAAATATTTCCAAGATAAATTCTAATATATTAAACAAATGTTTGAAAAAATGAAAAGTTTTTGTTAATTTAGATAGGGTTTATTTGTTAGACATAATCTTATACACAATTGATCAATTCATTTAAGTTAAATAATACACAATTAAATTGTTTTATGAAATAATTTACAAAAATTTTGTTTCTATTTTTAAGTTTTAATATTAAACATTTTATAATTCTTTTAATAATCTATTTGTAGAAATTTGATTTAAAAGGTTCTTTTTTTTTATTCAAAAGATAATTATCAGAAATAATTCAATATTTTCAAAACACAAAAGCAGAATCTAAAAATTAGCAAATTCAAATGAATAAAGAAGAGCACCAAGTCAAAAAAGGAATTCTCACTAAAAAGAGAACCTTAGAGTAACTATATTAAATCTTGTATTATAATAGATTTCTTAAATTTGTTTTATAAAAGAAAAAAAGATTTGACATGGGATGAAAAAACAATTGAGTAATAGATAAAAAGCAATTAATGAATTTAAAAGAAAAGAATAATATTATATATTAGGGAACATGATAAGGAAAGAGGTAAAACAATGAAGATAACAGAACCAAAAACACCTTATAACAATGAATTCGTATTATATAATATTTCAAAGCTGTTGAAAAGGATTTTTACTTTAATTTTGGTAATCAATTAGGATGAGAATGAGCATCATGATCATGAAGTAGATGAATTAAAATTAGCATAAATTAATAAGCAACATTAAAAGGTATGCAGTTTAATTGCTTCATGCTCAATTTATAAATGCTTCACATTTAAAATAAATAATACAGGAATAAGGAAAACTAGATTTAGCTAAACTAAATGAAATTCTAAAAGATGATTTAGACAGAGAGTAATTAAATACTTTATAAAATATAATAGCTAATAGAATTAAATTAATATTAAATCTTTAGGAGAAAAGAAATGGCTTTAGACTCTGATGAAGAAGATGAAATTAAGAGGAAAAAGAGTAAAATTTAATTGATTAATAGAAAAAGAAATAAAAATATATTTTATAAAAAAAATAGAGGAAGAATTCTAGAAAAAAAGAAAGGCACATTATAATGAAGGAGTATTCATAAAAAAAGAAGTGTAAACAATTTCTCTTGAAAAATTAAAGCTATTATTATATTTTTAAATCAAACAATAGAATTAAAGATGAAGACGAAGATTGTTGACATTTTAATTCAAAGATCTAAAAAAACCCTTTAAAATTTATAAAAATAATAATTAAAATAATTAAATATTTTAACAAATTCATGTAAATCATATTAGTCTATTTGTTGTTGTTGGTTTAAAATATTTAATGCTTAAAATTTCAGCTCTCAAAATACATTTTTGAAAAATTTCTAAAATGTTTTAAATAAATATTCAGGTTTTAATTTTAAAAAAATACTCGCAATTTGCATTTGAGTTTTTTGTGCTAAAAATGCAAATAAAAAAAGTTTAATGATTTAGATTTAGTTATTAATTGAAATGAATTCACATAATATGCTTTTGAGTTTTATGATGTGCTAAAAATGAATTTTAAAAAAAGATTGATTTTTAATGTAATTAACAAAAGAATTAATTAAGAATGATATTTGATTTCAAAATTTATGCAGTTCTTTAAAATTAAATTTTTGCGGTAAAATTATTAAAAAAATCAAATCACTAATAAAGTTTTTGAGCTAGATAGGTTAAGATATAGTTGTTATTTTTTTTATATTTATCAAAAATTTTTTTAGTCAATTTAATTTATTTATTAATATTGTTCATTCACTAATTATTTTTTATGAGACATACTGAGTTTTTTAGAGGGCCTAATGATACGAGTGATTCTGGTTCTAGCAAGGCATCATAGAGTTAGCAAAATTATCCAAATAATAATTCTAATTCTGTTTTTAAAGAAGGTAACTATAATGCAAACAATACCAGCGATAGGCTGAATCAGTCTATGAACTTTTCATCTATTAGAATGACTAATTTATAATAACCTATTAGAAATACGGTGTTATAAAATACATATAAAAAGGATGGAAACTTCAAATCTAATTTAAATGAAAAGAATATATTTATTCTGCAAGAGTTACTTTCATTCATAAACTTAAACATTTATTAGGATTCTCCAATCACTGAGCAATAATTAAAAAATCCTACTTAAAAAATATTTTTTGAAATATTTTGGGGCTTTCTTAGAATTATTGATCCTCAAATAAATTCCAAAGCTATCACTGTTGATGAGATTCCTTAATTGATGAAGTTTTGGAACTGCCCTTTTCAGTTAAATAAAAATATTCTTAGTACTATTGGAGCTCCCCATACTATAAAGTAAACATAAAACCTTCTGTTTTGGCTATATTTAATGTCTAAAGAAGTTAAATCTATGTCTGAAAGTAATTTAGAAAACTAAAGATCAATATTATAAAATTCATAGAGCTAAACACAAAGAGTAAATTGGATTTTTCTAGCTTTGTTTGTATTTTTAAGATATTGTTTAATTGAATTAGAATGACATGGAGATACTTAATCAATATATTGCATAATCTTTTAAGAGAAAAGATTTTGATTTTTAGAAAGGAGTTAATTTCTCAAAGCATAATAGCTCTAAAAAGAATCCTTAGCAAAATCAAAATATTTTGCTAGGAACTAATGAAGATGAAAAGGAAGCTAAGGATATAGCAGATTTACTCAAATAAAAAAATATCTATCTCTAATAGGTAATAAAAGAATTGGAACTAAAAATAGAAACTCTGCAATTAGCAAACAAAAATCTATGCTTAAAATAACCTGATTTATCAGAAGTAGGAAATAAGATTGAATAACAATAAGATGTTATTAATATGGAGTAAGAACTTATTTACCAACTCACTTCAGAAATTGAAAATGATCAAAAAGATATTGAACACTTTCATATTATTTTCAATGAAAAAATGATTGCAATTCATGGTAAAATTTATTTTAAATTAAATGAAAATATTTATTTTTAAAATCAAAAAAGAATTAGAACAAGAAAAGGCTAATATATAAAAATAAATATCTGATCAAGAATACAGTGTTGTTGAAGCAGAGAAAAAATTAAAAGAAATTGAGAGATTAAAAAAGTAAAAAGCTTAAATTGATTTGCAAATTAGTTAATGCAATGATTAAAGATCAGTAAGTTATACATAAAATGAGGCATAAATTAATGAGATTCATTAACTTATTAGTGATTACAATAGGATATTAAATACTTCTAATGAGTTATTTATTTAATGTTAGGGAATAGAAGCTTTTATAAATGAAGAGAGAATAAGAGCAGATAATTTAGACATTTTAACTAAAGGACTTCAAATAAAAAATGAAGAATTAAAATAGGGATTAGAAACTTTTACAAATTCAAAAAATATGAGTAAAGTTATAGTAAAATCTATGATAAATATAGATCTTAAAATGGTATCAGAATAATTGAAATCAAAATTATAAGATTATTAGGTCTCTTTTGTAAAGTAAGAGGAGTCCATTAAGTAGATAAATAGACAAATAGAAGAGAAAAAGACAAATATAAATGAGCTTGATATTAAAATAAACTAGCTAAACATTAAAACTTAATAAAAATAGGAAGAGTTGAAGTAGTTACTATAAATAATTTAAGATAGGTAAGTTAATTTCAAGCATAAATCAGAAGAATAGCTCTAAGCAAACTCTAACATAAAATAATAAATAAATTAATAAAAACAGAAGCAATTCAGTTTAGAAAATGACCTTACTAACTTCATGAACTAAATTGAAGTTCGCAAAAAGCTACTTTAAAAAGAAAAAGAAGAATCAATTTAAATTTTAGAAAATTAATTCATAAAAATAAACTAAGTTAAACAATAAATTACTAATAAATTCCAATAACTCCACACATATTACTAGGCACTTAACAAAAAACCTTTTACTATTAATAAATCTTGACTTTAAATTGTTATTTCAAAAAAAATAATCAAATTAATAAATAAAACTTTGTAGACAAATTCATTATCATATCTATTTCAAATCATAAAATCAATTTCTAATTTAAAGATGTATCATTAATCATTTAAACAATTTTGGTTTTTTTTTACTTGAATTGTAAAATTCAATAAATTTCCTTCAAAATAGCTAGTTTTAGTAAAAAAATTTACATTTATGTTTAATGTTTGCAATTTTTAATTTCATCTAGAATCAATCTATAAATTAATAATTTCTACTAAATGTTCAGAATTTCAATAATTTTTGATATTTCTCAAAGATATTTTCTAATTTCTAATTAAGTAAAAGGTAGGGTATAAATCAAATAACAGGATAAGTAGATAAAATAGAATGAATCACATTTTAATATTTCAAAAATTTGGATATGCCAAGTTCTTAAATAATACTACAGGTTTGATCTAAAATATTAAAAATGTTTTTTCTACAAACTAGCAATCTTATTAGACAATTAATGTTACTAAAATGTAGTTATCATAGTTTGTGTAGGGTAAATAAATAAAACCATAAAATATAACAAAAGAGTATAATGATTTAGAGAAGTACATGATAGTAAAAAGAAAAAGTATGCTCACAGGAGGAAGAATATAAGAATTGAAAGGCATAGAGGTCTAAAGAATTTTATAATAATCTAGTTCAAATTTAATGAGAGATTTAGATAAATATAATCCAATAGATATAATTAACTTAATATTACTAGATCATTCTACTTTCAAGCTTAGCTAGAATGACTTAGTTAACTATATTAGCTAAAAGCTTTAATAGAATAATATAAGCAACAAAGAATATATTTTTCTTGTCAAAAGCACCTTATTTTGTTTGAGTGATAAAAGATGCGAATCAGAGTTAATGAAGCATATTGATAATATTTTATAGAAATCTAATGAGTATATTTAATTATCTCCTTATACTGCTTGCTAATTGCTTATTATTTATTATTCTTTAATAAAAAAATAATTCAAGCTATTTGATAAAGAAAATAATTTTTTTTTAAAGACTCATGAGTAATAATTAAAATTAGAATAGTAATTCAGAAAATAGCATTAAATGCAGAATTAGGTTGATTCAGATAAGCTATTTTATGAGGTCATAATTGAAAATACTTTAAAGGCTAATTATAACAATGAATAATTATTAGACTTAATTTCTGAATTGGTTTACATAGGAAAGTTTTAAAGAAGTGATTTATTAAAACAGATTTATGATTCTTTTGATTTAGAACATTTGAATTTATAGTAGCTTATTCAACTATTTATCAATACTACCTCTAAAAACGTTCATGTTGATGAAAAAATCTATAATACTTTTTTATAAAAAATAAGAAATCACTATAAGATTAATGAAAATCAAATCCAAAATGAACAATAATAAAATCTTAACAAAAAAACTAGCTACTCTTATATAAAACTTAATTTAGAACTTATAAAGTTTATATAGGGAAGTGAAGAGAAATAATGTCCTAGCTTGATTTTTTAAGAAGAAATAGAAGAATAAAATACTTAGATTAGCTCTTAAGCTAAAGTTGATATCTTGTGGATTCTTATAAGAAATTTCAGTGAGGAAAATGATGAACTTTACTAAAATCTTTTTAAGAGCTTAAGTTAAGATATTTAATGTCTATAGATAAGACATCTACTATCTCTTATACAAAGTTTTATAGGATATTAAATGAATAAAAATATAGAATTTGTCTTTAGTGAAAATAGCAATCTTAAATTGAATTATTGTGAAAATTTAATTGATTTAAATTTAGCAATAAAAATGCTCATTTCAAGAATTTCATTAACAAAGCAACCTATTTCTGATAAACAATAATGTTCATTATATTTAAATTTAATTTATTTAATTAACTCTTAGTAAATCAATTCAAAGTAAGTGTAGTCCTCCTTTTTGAATGAATTAAAATCATAATATAAAAAATATGCTATTGTCAATGAAAAGGCTTCAAAAACAGAGGATAAGTTCATGTCTATTTTTGAAAAACTTTAAAAATAAAATCTTATTCAAGAAAAAATTCAAAGAGGAGCTTTAATAGACTCAACCTATTTTGTAGATTTTTTAGTAGGTCAAAATACTATTATAGAAGTCAATGGAGATGTTCATCATAACTAATAAACTAAATCTTAAATAAGATAAAACTATCTTTAAAAACTATTCTACTTTAAATTGCAAAACTACAAAGTTATTATTTTTGACTCAAACTAATATTTACCTATTATAAATGACTCTCAAAAGTTTGAAGAATTCATAACTTAAGCTTTTAAAAGTAATAATTTAATATAAAACCATTGATATCATTATTTATTCTCCTTATAAATTCTGAAAAGTGAATACTTAATTCTATTAATATTTATTAAATATTAATAAGTTTGTATTTTTTATTATTTATTGTAAATAATTCATCACTAAATTTTCCAGTTTTATTTAAATAATTCAAATTATATTATGGTTTAAAAAAAAATTTATTAAAGCCCACACTCGATGAAAAATTCACACACTTGCACATAGAAATGACAGTATTAAATAGAGAGAGTGAAAAATCATTACTAAAATTAATTTCAAATTAAATGCTGTAATCAAACTTACATTGATTTTGAATTTTTTAATTAAAAATACTTGATTTTTTCCTACTTTTTGCAAATCAGTAGCAGTATGAATCTCATTATTAATTATCAGATTAATTTATTTTGTAATCAAATTTGCAAAAACTTTGTTTAAAAAAATAAATCTAACTTTTCATATTTCTTTCTAATTAATTAATATTAAATTTCATATCTGAACATTTAAAAATAAATAAATAAATGTTAATGCAAAATTAAAAATATTTTAGAGATTTTACTGAAGTACTTCTATTTCTGTAGATATTAAAAAATTTTTCTAAAATATTTACAATTTACCTTTTTAATATTATATAATTTTACTATTTGAGATAGATTCATTAACTTTTATCATAAGATTACATTGAAAAGCTTTAAGATGTCCTTGACTTAATGAATATATTTTTATAACGTTCCTTGAGATTACCTATTTAAGCTTTTATTTTCAGCCACAATTTTTTTGTATTTTCCTTTTTATTTGTGTTTGATTCTTAATAAAAAATTTTATGTAAAAAAATAACATAAAAGTTGATCAGTGTTGAAATTTTTTTCTTTATTATTAGATGAAATAATTCATGTCTGTAATTATTTTTTTTATTTATTTTAGAGGTTTTAAAATTCTATTTAGAAATTTGTGTTTATTATAATAAGCCGTTATCTAATCTTAACATTTTGATAAATTCCCTTCTGTTTTATGAGGTTTTTTATTGGTTAAAAAGATTAATTAAATTTAAATAATATGCTTTTAATAAATAAATTAAAAATAGAAAATTAGATAAAAAAGTAAAGTAAAACTAGTAGAGATGATTGGAGATTTTATCAAAAACTTTGACTTATTTTCTTAGTCTATACAATTTAACTCTTCAAAACAAAGTATTAGGAAGAGAACATTTTTTGGAGCATTTTTATCTTTTTTGATTATTTTCTTCTCTTTATTTTACTTCATTTACTTGACTATTCAGTATACAAGCAATTAAATTGAACCTAAATTTAGATCTTAGAGTTTTATTACAAACGATGATATTGACCTACCTTTAACAAACAGATAAGTAGGTTTTTAAATAAAGTAATATAGAGGAGATATGAGTGTAGGATAGTTAGAATAAAAGTAAAACAAAACATACATAGTTTTTAAGTCTTATTATTTGTTTAAGTAAGGTTCTAACTTCACTAATGTTAAATTAGAAATTATACCTTGCGAAGACCCCTCTTTGAAAGATTATTTATGTTTAGATTTTTCTAAAATACCTTAATAAAAAATAACAACAGGGAATAACAATGGTATTTATTCTTAGATAATAATCCTAGGATATAAATGTTAAGATACAGATTCTTTGAAGAGATCCGTCCCTGCTAACTGTGCTTCTCCCAAAGAGATAGATGAGTACATTTCTAATTTTAATAATGTATTAAGCTTAAAAATGTTTACATCTCAATATAACACAACTTCTTAGTCTATGCAAGATAACTACAAACATAGGTTTTCATATTTGTCATCTAAATTGACAACTGTTTTGTAGTTTAAAGCTTAGAAGCATATTACTTCTATAAAATAAGGAATTCTAATATAATAAGAAAAATAATATTCTTCTGCAATCACTTATTCATATAACAGCTAAGCCTTATACAACGATGGATAAAATCTCACTGGCTACAGCAATTTTTTCCAAGCTGTAATAGATGTTGATGAGACTGTCTAATACATTCAAATTTAGTATGCTACATTTCCAGAAATTTTAGCATAATGTAATAGTGCAATCACTTTAATGATGTGTATAGGGTTTTTAGGAAGATACTTTGCATAAAAACTTATAAAATAGGAGCTTTTTATTGTTATTTTAAAAACTTTCTACCAAGAAACATACTAAAAAATTCTAAAACTAAATAATATCTAGTAATTTAAAGATATTTATTCTGAAAATAGAATATTGCTCTAGAATAAGTCTAAAAATGAAAAATCATTTGAAGAATCTACTGACCCTATTTTTATTCCTTCTTTAGAAACGAAAAGAGGATGTTCGATTTTTAATTAGTAAAATAGTTAAAGAAATTAGGAAATAGATGAGATAAAGGAAGAATAAAATTTTGATTTTTTATAAAATAGTGAGATAAATCCTAAAAATGCTATTTAAAAAGATATTTTTTCAGGTTAAGATAATAAAAAGATGAAAAGAGCTTAAAGATAAGCTCTAAAGAAAAATTAATTCCAGAATTAAAATATAAAAAGTGATTAATTTACCATCCAATCTTCGCCCTCTTCTCCATATTAGACATATTCTTTAAAAAATTCTAGAAAAACTGTGGAGTCTGATTATAATTTAGAACAAAACTAGATTAATGACAAAATTAATAGTAAATAAGATGGATCTATTCAAAAAGTTATCTAGAGAATCAGTTGTTTATCAAATAATTTGATCTCTAAAAAAGTAGAAGAAGTTCTCTTCAAATCTAAGTAAAGAAAAATTTTTTTTCTTCTCACATTAAAAAAAATAAATTATTAAGCAATAAGCTTGATTGTAATTTAAAAAAACTAAATAAAATTTATTATTATTTTTACTTTTAAATTTATTAAATAAGTAAATTTCTTAGATTTAGTATATTTTTCTTTTTAAATATATTAATAGAATTTTTAACAAGAATAAATACTTGGAATCTTAAGGTTTAGATAATAAAGTAATTAAAATGATAAATGAATAAATTTGTCAAAGTTTAGATTACATCAGCTTCTATAATGAAGTCATGTTCTTGAAAAAAGCCATTTTAATGATTTTGGGGAAAGATCAACTTGCTGCCTTAAAGATTGTTGGGTGCTAAGAGGGTTATTTTAATTAAGCCAGCAATGAGAATAATTTAATTACAGGTAAAAAATTAATTCAAGAAATCACTTTATTAAATTACATAATTAATAGAAAAAGAGAAAAGAGCAAACTTCTTTCAGGAATAGCTTCTCATATGGTAATCAGAAGAGCTCTAGTCTCAATATATTTCATCGTTTTTAGAAAAATGCAGTATTGATAAAACAAATTTAAGTGATATTGATAAAAGAATATATTCTTCTTTGATATGAAAGACAACAATAAATATTAAAATATTAAAAGATCAAATTGAATATTTATGTGAAAAAATTTAACCTGAATTTTTATATTTCAAATTATTTCATTTCATATTAATATTATATTAGGTACACTTTTAAATTAATTACATTCTTCTTCATTTTTTGTAATAAAATGGTAATTTTAAATGAAAAAAAAATTTGACTCAATTTTTCTTACTCAAATTTAGAAATTGGAAATGAAAAAATCTTGTATTATGTGAAAAAGAATTAGAGAAAATAAGTTAATTATAAAACACAGTATGAAGAAGTTTAATATTGTCTAGATTTCTATTATGGGGCCTAAGAAAGCCCATTAATCTGTCATTTTATTATATTTTTAGTGTTCTTTACACTTTTATTATGGTCTTTTATCACGAATTAAAGAATTGAATTAACTGAATAATCCGAAGGGAAATTTATTTTTAATGAATGAAAATTTTTACTGCCACTAAGAGAGTAAAATTCATTTTTAAATGTAGGCACGCATTCTTTTAAGAAACTAAAAATCATAAAATTTTGATAAAAATTGCTAATAAATGTCATAATTTACAAAAAAAAAATTAATTAATGATTATTTAAATTTTTTAAAGTGAAATAATAATGAAGTATTTATTTTTATTTTATTGAAAAATATTGAATACTTAGCTTAATAAAAATATTAAAATTATTTTTAACTTTTTATTTATAAATACAAATTATTTAAAGTAATTTTGTTTACTGATTGAGAAGACTCACTAATTTTTAATATTGGATAGGGAATTTTTTTATCTTATTTACATTTTAATCTTAAATTTTAATAAAAAAAAACAAGTTCAGTAATATTTCTTGTTTGCAAAAAAATCAATCATTCTAATATTAGGTATTTAAATAGGACAAAAATTTATTAATTTCTACAAGAGTGTATCTATTTCTGTAGGGTTATCAATGCTATCTATAAATTGAAGAAATTTAATTGGATGTAATTCACTGTTAGATTCAAAATAGTCTTCTAACAAAATTTTTTCTTAAATAGGACTATCAAAAATATATTATATGTTTATCACTAGAAGCAAATATATACAATAACGTCTAAATCTATTTTTTTCAGAACCAGTGTTTTATTCAGATAATTAAAAAGAAATACTAAATAATAACTCTAAAATAACACAAAAAGGCTGAATCAAATCTTTAACAGAAGTAAATTATTTGTTATCATCAGATATCATATCTCTTAAAGCTTGCTATTTTATATCATGCTCTAGATCTATACCATTACGATATACTAGTAGTTTATTTTCCCAACTTTTTAAATCATTAAGTAGCATAGATTATATCTTTTTAGAGTTGTTTTATTTTTAGAAATCATTATTTATTTTATCAAAATATTAAATAGCACTATTTATAATAAATACTATCAATTTACTTAGTATAAAATTTAACAGACATTAAGTGCTGTAACCAAGTCTGAATTCAGCTAATTTATTTAAAATTTCATCCAGCAGAGAATATTTGTAAACAATTACTTTTAATTAGTTTATCTCAAATGAAAAATCTTTCTAATTTTTAATTTTATAAAATTAATTTTTTATTCTAAATGAAAATATTACCTGGAAATCAAAAGAAAATAAATGCAAAATAGATGACTTAATCTAACTGCATAGCTAAATAATATCTTGATTACTAGGATCAAGCTCACCTTTCGTAGCATTAAGAGTGAAAGGAGGGATAGGTTAAATAACTTCAAAATCAGATAAAATATTTGGTGTTAAAACATCTTCATAAGATGAGAATCTCTTAGGATTTAGATGTTCTAAATATGAAATACTTTATCTTTAAGAATTAAAATTATTTGGCTAAATATAAATTCTATTTGGATCTAGATTATTGGAAGCTTATCTTACTAGATCTTCTTTCTTTTTTTTATCAAAGTGAGTTAGATTATTAATAGGATAAATACTCTAAATGTTAGGTGAATCGTCTTCTGGTATATCTTCATAAATACTTGATGATGATACCTAAATCTAGAAAGTTGGATTTAGTTATGAACTTCTAGTTTCAATTTTATTATTAGATCCGTTGATATTAATTGAATGCCTCTAATCATTAATTCTAATTTAATTTGTAATATTTGATTAATTTGATTGATTCTTTTTTTAATCAGACAGATTTGTATCAATATGATCTTATATACTCAAATTCGGTCCTTTCTCTAAATTATCTAAATTACTATAAAAAATAAAAGAAACCTTTTAATCTTCTTCTTTCATTTGCTTTTCAATTAATGCTAGATTGAATAACTCTTTAAATTAAATCCTCTTATTAATATCAAAAACTAAAACATTTTTGAAAAAATCATCAAGCTCGATGTCTATCATATGTAAATAAGCATCATTTCCTTTAAAGTATCTACGAATACTGAAAAAAGGATCTGTATGATCTTTAATCAGTTTAAGCAAGTTTGATTTACTATAAAATGGTAATCTTCGAAAAATCATATAAAATAGTACAATCCCCAAGCTCCATAAATCACTTTTATAAGTTACTTATCTTCTTTCAAGTACCTCTGGAGCCATGTAAAAGCTTGTCCCACAGTACCTTTTAATTAAAAAAAATTGAATTGTTTTATTATTAGTCATACTGAACAAATTAAAAGCTAAAAAAATATGCTGAAACACATAAACAAAATGATAGTAATTTTAATCTAATTTTAGAAGTAAATCTTCTTATATGACAATTGAACCAAGTTTAATTTGCTTTTAAATTTTAAAAGGAATTATTTCATTTTCAAGTATATATTTTTACTTTATGAAACAATTTGAAATCTAAAAAGAGATTGGTTGGTTGATGGGCTATGTTGTTACTTTAATTAATTTAACTTATTTAAAATTAAAAAAGAATCATTTATTTTGTGTTTCTATTTAAAAAATTTTTTTTCTATAATATATCTCAGAAATAAATTAGTTTGTTACTGACATTGTTTATTCTAGCATAATAAACTACAAAAATATTAAGTGTATTAATGAAGCTTCTAAATAAAAAAGTAAATCATTAAAAATAAATTTAATATTTTGAACTAATTAATTTTCTTACACAAAATCATCTTATTCAAATTAAGCCAAGCCAAAATCTGCTATTTTTAGTATTCCATCATGAAGAAACATGTTCTCAGGCTTAAGATCTCTGTGTAGAACTCCTTTTTCATGAATGTGTCTTACTCCTGCTAAAATTTATATAAATAAATCTACACACTCTTCTACTTTTGGTTTATTTTTAGAAATATAGCTAAGAAGAGTCCCCTAATTACAGTATTCTAGAACTAAAAATATCACACTTGTTGTTTAAAATGTTTCATATATCTTTACAATATTTTTGTGGTTCATTTTTTTCATTAAATTTATTTCATTTGATACAAATTTCTCAATGTTTCTTTACTTAATCATATGAAGATCAAGAAGCTTTAGAGCATATATTTATCCATTTTTCTTAGCTTTAAATACTTATCCAAATGATCCTTTCCCTAAAATTTCAAATATTTCATATCCATTGATGATGGTCGATGAACTGTTAGATTTTTTTTTTTCAGATTCATCTGATTTGTCTTTATTCATTTTTTTGCTTTATTAAATTATCTTAATTTCTACTTAGTTTGTTTTTATAAAAAATATTGAAAATTGTTGCTTGATTATTTTTTGTTAAAAACCAAAAAAATTTTTAATATAGATAATTAATATTTATCTAATACTAACTCTAGATAAATAAATCAGAAGTAATAAATAAATATTTCAATCCTTTCGTTTTTTAATCAAATCAAATTTTTAATAAAAAATATTCAAGATAACATTAGAAAAAATGTAAGATTTTTCAAATAAAAATATTTTTGACATCATAAACAAAATCAATGAAAAAAATTATGAAATTTGAAGACTTTTCATTTCACAAAGAAATTCAAAGGGAAAAAAAACTAAATTGATTGTATTCGCACCATTTTATTTCAATGAATTTTTGTTTATAATAAGATTTTTTTATTGATTTTTTCAGCCAATACATACATACTACTTAATTTGTTTATTTTAAAATAAACTATTTAGACAGAACTTGTTTAATTTTTTTGTTAAGATATTATTAATATTTGCGAATATTTAATTAATTAGAATTTAGCTTGTAAAAAATGGAAATCTCACGTGAAAAATTAAATGAAATGCTAGCTTCTTTTGATAAATTAGTAGAAGTTGAAATTAATTAGATAACTTCAGGTGAAAAGGTTACAAAGCCTACATAATAAACTGCAGAATACAAAAGTTTTAGGTAAGAATTAGAAAAAGTAGTTGAAGATATATCAAAAACAGGCGAACCTTCTCCATATGATTGGAAATCTTTAAGAAGTTTTATCATTATAATGGCTAGAGATGTTTTGAATTAGATGTATAGTGCTTTCCCTGATATGAAATCAAACTAAGGAGAGTCATTTGAAGAAGAATTAGATGTTATCTTACAATTTATTTCTGGTTTTGAAACAAAGTAATTTAAAAATAGCTAGCACATTATTCATATAAAAATAATTATAAATCAAAAAAGCATATTATTAAAATTTATTTTATAATTAGGCCACCCTTCACACTCCAAAGAATATGTGAGCTACTTATAAATCCTAAAAAGAATTACAAAAGCTCAAAGAAAATATTATTTGCTTTAGAAAAAGTAAATGTTCTTTTTAACATTTTCTTCTTTTTTCTTAATAGATTTATTTACTTGTGTATATTTTTCCTATATCAAATTAGTTAGTAAATGTTACAGCCAATTGAAGCAAGTTGATAGTAATATGGTATGCAATAGACTCTATAACAAGTTATGATAAATTTTAGACTAAAAGCATAAATTATGAAATAAAATTAATACAAAATATATTTATAGTTATTTATATACAATTTAAGCATTTAATTGCATAAGTCTGATTTGAGTAGAATTAGCTTTCATCTTAAAAATTATACTTATATTAAATTTATCACATATAATTGATTCTATTATTTTTATTTACCTTCTCAGAATTTCTTTTTAAAATCTTAAAATTTTATCTAATCAAATCCAAATAACATTTTTCCTTCTACCTGGTAAATTAATTGAAATTTAAGGATACAGTAAAAACTCAAATATTAAAGTCGGTTTTTGAAAAAATTTTAATATGGTTTGGTTATAGATAAGGTAGGTAAACCAGGCCTCCAAATAGATTTTGAGACAGCTTTAATATATGAACTTTTACGGTAATTATGCATATTTTCTAAAAATAAAAATGAAATTATTTGTAAATGAGTATTTGGGTCCAACTAGAAAAATTTTTAAATTAATAAATAAAAAAATGCCTTATTGGGGATTTTTTAAATTAGAATTAATAGGAAAAATAAATCATAATATTTTAGAAAATAACTTATTATATGATATTTATCCAAAACATATCTTGAATTAAGAAAATAGTGGTTTTTGTTGTTACTTAGATAAATACTTCCTAACATCAGTGACTCATGGAATGTATAATAAGTATCTTGATATTTATCTAGATATCATAATAAAAATTATTACAGATTAAAATGATACAATTTTTAACAATAAAAATAAATAATGCTTCAAAAATAATAAATCATTTTCTTCTGAATTAGAGTTTAAAGGAATGAGAAAAATTAGTGACCCAATTCACGGATTTATCATACTGCCTAAGGGTGTATGGCGTATTGTTGACACTCCTGAGTTTTAGAGATTAAGATTCATCAAATAACTAGGAGTTACATCATTTATCTTTAATGGTGCAAATCATACTATATTAGAGCATTCTTTAGGTGTTGCTCATCTCTGTTGGAACTATATGGATAAAATCGCTAACAATCATGAATATAATTATGAAGAAATGGGTCTTAAATTCTTAAGATTAAGTCATCTAAAAAAGTAGTTTGTAAAAAAGTAAGGAGATTATTGAAAAAATATTCTAACGTAAGATCTATAAATTTCTTATAGAATCTATCATATAAATACCTATTGGATAAAAAATCAGAGAAGAAAAAATTAGAGGATGAAATATCAAAGTTAAAGGAAATATTAGATAAGGATATATAAGAGAAGGAAATATTAGAGAAGAAAAAATGAGAGGATAAAATATTAGAGAACAAAAAAAAATTAAGTGAGTAGAAAGATTTATTAACTGAAATTAAAGAGAAAATTTAGGAGTGTAAAAAGACTAGTAAGGAAGATATGGATAAAATTATTATTACTATAACTCCTCTTAAATATTATAATAATTAAGAAGATCCCATCAAAAAGGTCTTGTTCTTTATATCATCAGACCTCAATAATAGTTTAATTCTCACATAACACTCTACCTTACTAAGACCAGCTTAATTTGCTGAATTAATTGTAAGAATATTTGTTAAAAATGAGTGTAACTGCAGTGTATAATTTATTGAAAATATTAAAATAGGATTTAAAGAAACACTTGGACTTTACAAATCAGCCCCTTGCCATAATGAAAAGAAGAGTACAACTCCAAAAAAAACAAAACTTGACAGTGCATCAGTAACACCATAAAAATAAAATCTTAATTGAAAATTTCCAAATTTCATTAAATTTATTTGAATTTTTAATATTTTCCTTTATTTAATGTTATTTTATGTTTTGCTAATAAAAATTGATTATTTTTTAGTTTTTAATAACTGGCCAATTTAAAGTTTTGTGAATTATTTTTTTAATCTCAAAAATATTTTATTATTTTAATTAGAAAATTAGTCTTTGCTAAAAGTAACAGCATTGAAGAAAAATTTTTTAATCTAAAATTTAGGAAATATTTCTTTTTCTATTGACCATAATTATTCTTTGAATAAAAAAAATTAAGTCTTATTCTAATAAAACCCTAAATATCCTAGATTTTTTCTAAAAGAGCACAATAAATTCATAAATATTTATATTTTAAATATATTATTTAAACTGTTTTATATATAGTGTGCTAACCTCGATGTGGTGAGGTAGAAACTCCGATTTCGCTATATAAATATAAATATACAAAATTCATATTAAATTTAAAATAATTCAGTAAAGTATTTTTTTGACTTGGATTTTTTATTTATTTTGGTTTGATTACTTTCTCTTAGCCTGAATAATATTCTTTCAAGTAACATTAGACTTCTTGTTTATTATTACTCAAATTTGAAATTTTATGTTTAATACTAATATTAGTTTGAATAATTTTGAAAAAATCAATCTCAAATTTATAAAAAGTTAAATAATCTGATTGATATTTCAAAAATTTTATCAATTAATTTTGTTTTTTTAAGTTAATTAATAATAAAATGATAAATAGAAAATCAAATATTTGTTGAAAGTTTAATAATTTAAAATAAACACTAAAAAAATAGTATTTGTTGAGAAAATTAATAATCGAACAATATAAATAAGGCTTTTTCAATTTTTCGAAATAAAATTTATTATGCTAGAGTAAAAATAACATTTTTGAAAAAAATAGGTCAGAATGAATTAATGGTATTTTTCTTATAAAAATGTTTAGAATGTAATAAAATGAAATACTAGCAGCCATTCAAATTGATTTTGGTATTTTCAGTAATCAAAATAAAATTAATTAAATTAATATTTTCACCCAAAAACTAATTAAAATACTGCGCAAAATATCTCCTTTTTATAATTAAGGCAAATAATTTATTTACCACTATTCAACAATAAATAGTAATTATAGAAAAAGCACATTAAAATATTAGTCATGCTCTAGACATTATCTAACTGTTATGAAATATGTTACAATCCATTAAATAATTCTAAATCAAAGTAGCTTTATTCAATGCCTAGAGGATAGCGCTTTCATGACTCTAAAATAATGTAAATATTTCAAATTAAGATAGCATTATTAATATGAAGAAAAATTAAAATATTTACAGTTGTGACAAATATTACAATTTACCAGAAATAAGAAATAATAGAGCAACAAGCTTTGGATATGGTACAAAAACTGATTTTAGTAAACTCTCTCCTGTTACTCCAGGGTCAGTATATAAAACTAATACAATGTTTGATAGTAAGCATGGATATTCTTTTAGATTAAACAGAGAAGTAAATTTTTTAAGAGAAAAAATGCTAGATCTTGTTAAAAATTTATTAAAAACAGCAAGTAAAATGTGGTGCCATACCAATTGGTAATAAAAATCCATCCCCTTAACATTATAATGCTGATAAAAGTTATTTAAGTAATATTTCTTACACTATGCGTGCACTTACTCCAAAATCAGGTAAAACATTTTTTATTTTATTTAGAGAAATCATTTTTACATTATTTTAAATTATAGATGAAAAACATTCTAACAGATTCTCTCCAGGCCCAGGCAAATATAATGATTAGCTTGCATTAAGCCCATCAGGGAGATATTTTAATGCAAAATTTAAGTAAATATGAATTTAATATACACTTTATTTAATAAGATTTTATAAAAATTCAAAATATATAAATAACCAAATAACCAAAAATATTAATAATTAGAGATACTAAATATGGAGGGCTAATTAACCCAAGTTAGAGATAGAGTTAAGTTAGACTAAGTCCAGGTATTATTTTTAACAAGTTTATTAATTTAGTTTATTAAAAATGAATAAATATATAAAATAAAGGACCAGGTCAATATTAAGATAGAGATACCCTCTCTCCAGATGGATTATATAGAAATTCTAAATACTTAAGTCAATCTAGAACTAAATTTGCTACTACTCCCCGTAAACCTATGAGAAATATTTCATATGGTCCTGGTCCAGGAGGATATAAACTACCAAGTGATTTTGGATAATATGGTTCTAGCAGAGCTTACAGTGGTGTAAACGCCTCTTTTGAAAAATCTAGAAGGGGTTCAATTAAACATAATTCCTCTCTATTAGGGGAAGATTACATGAAAAGAAGTAGGTATAATATGAAAAAATCATAAACCTAAAATTTCTATGTTTCATCTTTAGATAATAGTTTTATTAAATAAGAATAAATATAAATTAATGATAAAAGCTAAACTTATAGAAAAAATAACCATACAATAAAGAAAGTGTTAATATGAATTAGATAACAAAGTGTAAAAAGAGACAGCAATTCTCACTCATTACTAAAATTATATTTGTAATAATTCAAAAAAAATAAATAAATTGTTTTTGTGGTAAATCATAAAAACTAAGTATTGTTTTGTTATTTTTTGTTTATTCCAATATAATTCTGTATCAAAAAATATTTTCAATTAAATATTTTATTTCCTTGTTTCAAATTTATTTTATGTTTAAAACAATTTCAAAATATTTTTATTTATCAAAAAAAATAGCTTCTAGAGAAGCTAAACAGTATATATTTGATAAAAATTACAATTTCTTCCTTTTTCCCTTTACATTCTATCTATAATATGTTTCCACCTAGACTCAGACTCAATAGTCTTGGTTTGAAAAAATGTGGAAAATTCATTCTTCAGGAGGGGTAAAACTTTTCCTCAATGAGAAAAAAATTTCCATTCATTTTGAGTTGTGTGGAAAGGAAAAATTGATGTTTTTATCATCCTTTTCAATATTTCTTTCTTCAATATTTATTTTTTTAATTTTTAAAAAGGTGGAATAAAATTGGTGAAATTGGAGCACAAAAATTAGGATCTTAGTTAGCAAAATGCTCTAATCTCTAAACTTTGAGTCTTGACCTTAAGTAAAAATACAGTTTCAATATTAATTAAGCATTTTAAAATCAATTAAAATGATTTTAATTTATGAGCCACAATTGGCTGTCTGATCAACTAACTGCTTACTGGCTCCCTAATAAGGGTTAGTTTACTTGATATTTGTTTAACTGCTCCTTTATTAATTAATTTTTATTCATTTCTTTCATATTTAATTCATAATATTTTATTTTCTTTTTCTTTTCAATATTTCTTTCATCAATATTTATTTTTTTTATTTTTAAAAAGGTGGAATAAAATTGGTGAAATTGGAGCACAAAAATTAGGATCTGAGTTAGCAAAATGCTCTAATCTCTAAACTTTGAGTCTTAACCTTAAGTAAAAATAGAGTTTCAATATTAATTAAGCATTTTAGAATCAATAAAAGCAATTTTCATTTTTGAGCAACTGACTTACTGACTGACTAATAAGGGTTGGTGTATTTGATATTTGTTTATCTTGCTCAATTTTTAATTAATTGTTATTTATTCCTATCATGTTTAATTCAAATTTTGATGTTTTTCTCATTTTTTTCAAAAGTGAGAATAATATTGGTGAAATTGGAGCACAAAACTTAGGATCTGAGTTAGCAAAATGCTCTAATCTCTAAACTTTGAGTCTTAACCTTAAGTAAAAATAGAATTTCAATATCAATTAATGAGCAACTGATTGTCTATTTGTTAAGCTTGGTTATCTATTAATTAATTTTTATTCATTCGTTTCAAATTTAATTCATAATAATTTTAACGTTTTTCTCATTCTTTTCAATATTT
>JH720349.1:438405-546468 GCA_000231825.2 Tetrahymena elliotti 4EA | reverse complement strand
TTAATTATGCATTTTGTAATCAATAAAAAAATGATTTTAATTTTTGAGCAACTGACTGTCTGACCAACTAATTGATTTAATAAGGGTTGGTTTACTTGATATTTGTTTAGCTTGCTCTTTTATTAATTAATTTTTATTCATTCCTTTCATGTATGTTTAATTCAAATTTTGATTTTTTTCAATAATTCTTTCTTCAATATGTATTTTTAATTTTTTAAAAGAGGCTGTTGTAGCATTGGTGAAATTGGAGCACAAAAATTAGTATCTGAATTAGCAAAATTCTCTAATCTCTAAACTTTGAGTCTTGACCTAGGGTAAAAATAGAGTTTCAATATTAATTAAGAATTTTAGAATCAATAAAAATGATTTTCATTTATCAGCAACTAGCTGTCTCATCAACTAACTTACTTATTGACTCACTAATAAGGGATAGTGCTTGCTCCTTTATTAATTAAATATTCATTCCTTTAATTTTAATTCATTATATTTTAATGTTTTTCTCAATCTTTTCAATATTTCTTTCTTCAATATTTATTTTTTTAATTTTTTAGAATATAGAATTATTTTGGTGAAATAGGAGCCTAAAAATTAGTGTCTGAGTTAGCAAAATGCTCTAATCTCTATACTTTGAGTCTTAATCTTAAGTAAAAATAGAGTTTCAATATTAAATAAGCATTTTAGAATCAATAAAAATTAATTTCATTTATGAGTAACTGACTGTCTGACCAGCTAACTGATTTACTGGCTGATTAATAAGGGTTGGTTTACTTGATATTTGTTTAGCCTGCTCCTTTATAAATTAATTTTTATTCATTCATTTCATATTAAATTTTGATGTTTTTCTCATTATTTTCAATATTTCTTTCTTCAATATTTATTTTTTTTATTTTTAAAAAGTGGGAATAAAGTAGGATTAAGATAAAAACTGAGAAAAGTAAAAAGACTAGTCATTTTAAAATTGTTATGAAAAATTACTATTAATTTAAACTTAATAATGATTAAAATAAAAAATATTGAGTAAATATAAAAACTAATTTATTTATCTTATGTTTTATAATTAAATTTAACAAAATTTGTAAATATTTTTAGTAATTTTTAAAGTTGCTGTAAAACCAAAAAAATGAAAGGTATAACTAATGACAATGGCCAAAATCTCATAAATTAACATATATATTAAAGATATTATTTATGAGAAAGTTGAAAAATGTATTCAAGAGAGTTAGAAAAAACAAAAGTGAGATGTAGATTTTAATAATTATGACTCATGATTTATCTAAGTTTTCATACATTTAAAGAACTTCTATTTTAATTAGAATTAAATTTTCTTGATGAGAAAGGTAATATAAAGAGCAATAGTTAATTTTGAAAATTTTATAATAATAAAACAAAATTAAATACAGAAAAGCATTCTTCATAATTAAAAAATTTTATTCATAAATACCTCATTAATTCATATTAAATATTTTATACTCAAGACAAATAAATAGTATAAAAAGATAATACAAAATGATAAAAATTTATTGATAGTTGAAAAATAAATACATTTTATTTATCCAATAAATAAATTTTATAAATAAAGTCTTTTTTAAAAGATAGAAATTAAATTTTTTTTAGTTCTAAATTTTAAGTAAAACTTACTTCTTCTGTGTCAAATTATAATAGTTTTAATAGAAATACTGATAAACTTTTAATAAACGTTTTTGCTTGAAATTAAAAAAAGGTATGATGTAAATAAATCTAGAATATCTAGAATATTTTATTAGAAATTATTAGTAAATATATCTTATTAAAAATAGAGAAAAGATGAAAACTAATATAATAATAGTTAGTTAAATTCAAACAAAAATTTAATTATTTAAATAAATAATAGATATGATTAAAAATTTATAAAAATTATATTTTTCAACAATTAAAACCTCTAAATTTATTAAAATGGAAGCAAAATATAGATTTTTTGATATTGCAGCAAACTTAGCAGACCAAACATTTAAAGGTCACTATTATGATAAGTAGCATCATCCAGAAGATGTAGATGAAGTTATTAAACGTGCAGCTTCTATAGGCTGTGATCGTCTTTTGATTGTAGGAGGATATATCGAAGATTCTATTGAGAGTTTTAAAATTAGTTAAAAGTCTAATAAGTTTTATTGTACAGTTGGTGTTCATCCTTGTAGAGCAAGCGAAGTTGAAGCTAATGGCAAAACTTAACAAGATTATTTTAAAGAACTTGATTCGCTAATTACAGATCATAAAGATAAATGCGTAGCTATTGGAGAGTGTGGTTTAGATTATGATAGGTAAATATATTAAAATAACATATAAAATAGCTTTCTAAGAAATGAATTAACCAACCAGCTTATTATAGAGCGTTAAATTTTATGAAGGTATTTAATTATTTTTTTATAATGTGATTTTAGATTTGAATATGCAAATAAAGAAACTTAGTTGAAGCATTTTGAACCTCATTTTGATTTGGCTGAAAAATATAATTTACCCATGTATTTGCATAATCGTAATACTGGAAATGATTTCTTTGATATTGTTAGAAGAAATAGAAAAAGATTTCCTACAGGAGTAGTTCATTCTTTTACAGGAACTGAAGAGGAATTAAAATAGATTTTAGAATTAGATTTATATGTTGGCATTAATGGATGCTCTCTCCGTGACGAAGCAAGTTTAGAAGTTGTAAAAAAAATCCCTCTTGATAAGATTTAAATTGAAACAGATGCTCCTTACTGTGAGATCAGAAACACTCACCCTGGAAGAAAGTTTGTAAAAACAGTATTTGAATAAAAGAAGAAGGAAAAATTTGTAAAAGGATTTATGGTAAAAGGTAGAAATGAACCTTGTTAAATTATTTAAGTCTTAGAAGTTTTAGCAGGAGTTTTAGGTAAAGATGAAAAGGAATTATCTGAAATATGCTATAAAAATACTTTAAAAATGTTTAACTTAAAAGATGAATGAATAAACATAAAAAGCATATTTTGAATATAATAATTTTATTCGTAAATAGTATAGATAATTATAATTCATAATAAATTTGCATTCAGAATTATCTCTAACACATATTAATTCAGCTTAAAAATTTATATAATTTTGTATATTTTGAAGAAAATAATTTAGACTTCTTAATCAATACAAAATTAAAACTTTTCTTTATAAAAATAACTAAAAAATATTTCTAGTTTAATCACAACACATTTTTCTTTTAAAAGTATCATAATATATTATTTCGCAGAAATATCAAAAGCAATTTCAATCAATTTATTTTATGTAAACTTTTACTTATAAAACTACAAATTTATTTGAATAAATATTTCTTATTTTGTTTCTTTTTTTTAAAATTTTGTAATTTGAAAAATTATTTTATAAAAAATTAAGATCAATTTCAATGAACTATTTTAGGTGAATTTTTGAAATATTTAAGTAATCGATCTTTAAAAAATAAGAATGAAAGAAATAAGTTTAGAAACAAGCTTAGTAAATTGTAAGGAAATTGAATAGGTAGGATGTTAGTAAAAAATAAAAGTAATACAAATAAATTAGATCTCATATGAATAATAGAATTGCATTATATAAATATTTTTGTTCATTATAAACATTAAAGCTAATTTATTTTATTTATATAATGCTTTAAATACCTAAATATTTTTTAAACTTTTCTCACAAGTTTTCATTCTTTTCTTATTCTTATTTCTTCTTTCTTTCTTCAAGATAATCCTTAGAGACAGAAGAGTTGATGTTGAGCTTAATGCTAGGGTGATTAAGATACTTTTGAGTTAATTAGTCAGCAACTTCTTAAGTAATGGCAGTGTGGAGGAAAGAGAATTCAACTGAAGGAATCTTTTTACCAGCATTATCGAGTTCAACGAAAATATTTTTAATATCTTCATCATTAACCTCACTTTGGCCAACGTCAAGGTCTAATACCTTCAAGTTAGGAAGCTTTTAGACACCCTTCAAGATTTGAGTAATACCATATTCAAAGAGATTGTTGAAGTTGAAATTAAGTTAAAGTTCTTCAACATTCTTTAAGGCATCAAACATTTCGTTAACCTTAATGGCGTTAGGATCACCCAAAGAGTTTTCATAGTAATTCAAACGAACTCTTTTAAGCTTGGTTAAACGAGAGTAAACAAGCTTGAGATCTTAGATACCAAGAGGACCAACCTTGTTGACACCACATTGAATGAATAATTCTTCTAAATTGACAAGAGCTTGGAGACCTTCAGTAATAGATTTGAAACCAGTGTATCCGAAGTTCTTGGTAGCAACGTTAATGTGGAGAGTTGTTAAGTTAACTAAAGATTTTAAGGCTTCACCAATATATTAACCACCTTCATTCAAAATGTAGTTGAATTCTAAGTTGAGCTTCAATGTTTCCAAAGATTGTAATTTAACCAAAGCCTTAGAGAGGGCTTGAGCACCAGTATCAGTGATGTTGTTGAAGAATAAATCTAAATTTAAGCTCTTTAATTGACCTTGTGTTTCTAAACCCTTAGATAAATAATGAGCACCTTCAGCACCTATGAAAATTATAAAAGAAATAAATTTTTTAATTAAAGTTGATGTGTTGTTAATATAATTAATTAAATTATCATAAAAGCCTGAAAATAAATAGATCCAGTTTGGATATATCAATCATATATATCATTTCTGATATTTAACAGAAAAAAAAACAATATTGTTTTCTGATTAAACACGTTGCTTTGTTAATTAAATTAAATAGCTTAAAGGGAATTTCTATTTATTTTAGCATTATAAAATGGAAAAGTGGATTATTTGCATGAGAACTGAATGGCTTTGTAAAAAAAACTTGAGATGTTTATAGAAAAAGATTGTCGTTTTATGAATAGATTACCTATTTTGTTGGCATATAAAGAGAGGTAGAGAGAAGTGGCTTTTTCGAGAGTAGGGAGGAACTCTTCAAAAATTTTTCCTACTTCAGAAGTGAATTCGTTAGAAATTAAAATGAGGTTAAGGGTGGTAAGCTTCTTCTTTAATTAAACGAAACCATCAAGTAAAGACTTGGCACCTTCATCCTTGATTTTGTTGTGGATAAGGGAGACGGTCAAGGATGTAAGGGATTTAGATTCACCTAATAATTCCATACATTGTTTTAAGGTTTCGTTTTCAAGCTTCATAGCATCAAGACCAAGGTGGAGAGTATGTAATGAAGGAAGAGCAGCTAAGACAGTGCAAACATTTAAGGCACCCTTGTCACCAATTTCATTGTGGGAGAGAGTAATCTTAATGTTTTTAACTGAATCAAGATAGATCAAACCTTGAGACAAGAAACCCATTTATTCAGAATTGAAAGAATTGAGACTCAATTAAAGCTCAAGATCAGTAATTTAGTTACGGTAGCTCTTTAATTCACTTGCAAAATCTTGACTGGCTTTGTTGTGATTCTTGATGCTGCTTTGATAATCAAATTAGAATTTACCGTTTCCCAAATTCTTAATAGGGTGGTGAATTTAGATGTAGTTTTGGTAGATGATAACTGCATTTACTAAAACGCCAAGACCAATTAAACCCCAAATCAAATAGTTCTTGTAAGTTTCATTCTACTTTCTCTTCTATAAGGCATCCTTAGGATTTACAGTTCCTGAAGCAGGTTTTGCTGGCTTTGTCATTCTTATTTTAATGATTAGAATTTTTTAATATTTTTTAATTAACTAAAATTTATAAAAATTAATCGATGATTGTTGGTCTGTTTTAAATAAAAATTTTTTGTATCTTAGCGAATGTAATATCTTTTAGTAGAAAACAGAAAGATTCTTTTATAAAATAAAGAAGATCTAAAATCATAGAAAAACAATCAATCAATCAATCAAACAATTAATAAATTGAATGTTTCTACTAATTTTCTAAGCACATTCTATCTAATATTAGTATTGAATTAATAGAATCTATTCATTGCATGACAATCATATAAAAGAAATTAAGATATTTCTTTTATTGTTTAGTCTTTTAAATGCAATTATTCAAAAATTCATTAAAAATATGTAGACAAAAGTCACTTTACATGTTTATCATTACTTATTGAATTAGATTTATTATTTAAATATTCATTTTAAGATATTTTAACTAAATTATTCAAAGCAACACGTAGAAATTAAAATCAAAACATAAAATTTACTTAATAATTAATGTAGTTTCAATTCTGTTCAATCCTTTAAATAGAATATAAATTCCGATTAATATCCTTTCAGCAAAACACTATTAAGACGTAATGCTTCCTATTTCTAATCTAAAAATTCATTAATTAATCTTTACTTTTTTCACACGCGTTTCTTTTATAATTATTAAATGCTTATTTATTTACATGTAAATTTTGAGGTTTTGTTTACCTACCACAAAGTTATATTATTACAATTCTTTATAATTAGGTATATAAATAAATCATTCCTTGAGTTAACACATATCTAGAAAATTGACCATTAATTAAATAAAATTTATCCATTCATATCTTTTGTATTTTTGCTTTCAACAAGAGTAATAACTCCTTATTAAAATGCTATATATACAATAAGCTTTAAATACATTAAATTTTAATAAAAAATGAAAAAAATTTACTTCTCAATCTTAAAAATTTAAATATATTAATTATTTGATACCCTTATTACTCACTCAATAAATTCTAAAAAAGTTAGTTTGATGATGATAATAAACAGCCAAATTAAATGATAATTTTTATCAATATATTCTAATAAAAAAGAAGGATAAAATTTTTTGTAATTTGAGAAAATATTTAATTTATAATACTTTAACATATTTTATCTATTGTTCTAAAATCAACCCAATTCTTATGGAAGTATTTTTTTTCTAGATTAATCCTTATCTTACATGATATTATTTTAATAAGAATGTATTTTTAAGAAAAACTAGTTTCCCAAAAGAATTTTGCTGATCTTGATTAATAGTATTTATAAAATTAAATTAGATTTATAAATTAAAATTTTAAGATTAAGTTATCAATTTTAAAAGACAAAAAGAATCTAAAGAAAAATGTTAAATGATATAATTAAGTAAAAATAGTGTAATTTATGTAAATATTTGATTTTGGGTAAAATTTTTATCAAGTTAGTTTTTTAATATAAGTAACGCATCATATTTGAAATTGTTATGCTTAATGCTTATTGTGATATTCTTTTATTAACAAATTTTAATTTCAAGTAAATTTGTTATTTAGAAAAAATATGCATGAGCAAAATATAAACTCATTAGATTAGTTTACTTTAGAATAATAATATACATTAAATTTCTTAATTTATTACAAAATTTAAAATTTACTAAAGCATAGCTTGAGAACTAAAAAGCATATAAAAAGAGAAATATTCTATTTAAAAAAATTTTAAATAATAAATAAATATATATATAAATTTATAACAAACTGGAAAATCAATCTAAATAGATTATAATTTATTAAGAAAAGAGTAACTAATGTAAATCTTTGAATACAAGTGAAGAGAAAGTTAATTTAGTTTTATTTTATTTACAAAGATTAGTTAAATATTGAATGAAAAATAATATATCAGATTTGAAACTGTTATGTTCTATTTTAATATACATTATAGTTTGAATCGTTTTAACTAGAAAAGTAATCGAAATCATTATCCATTGGTCTTTTCACAAAGTAAGCTTTTACACTCTTTTTTGAGCTTGAAATTTGAACTTCTTATTCCCTTTCAAATTCATAAACTCCAGTAGAAGATTCATGAATTAAATTATAAGTTGATTCGCTTATCATAACTCTACCACTTTCTCCATTACTTTCCATTTTGTTTGCTATAACTACATCTGGACCATAGATATCATATCTAACAACTCCTGTTCCTACAACTCCACCTATAATGCTTCCCTATAAATTGATAAAGTAAATATATTTATTAAGTAAATAATTCATACTGTATGAACCCCTATTCTCATATCAAGCTCATCAAAGTTTACAATTGACCTCACTTATTTTATTATCTCAATCATTTCAAACCCCATTCCAATAACTTTTTAATCGAAAATAATAATAAAAAAACAAAATAACTATTGTTTAAAACTTACCATTCATAGCCTCTTTAACTGTGTTTCTATCGTTAAGATTAACTAAACCCATAACTACATAGCAATCTCCTATTGTGTACAGTTTGTAAACATTATTTTCTTGGCATTTTTAATCAAATTTAGTAAAAAGTTCTCTAAGCATAAAGAAAACCTACTCAGGCATAACACTTGCAGAGTATTTAGTAAACCCTGCAATATCAGCATAAAGAATAGTAACTTGGTCAAATTTATCAATTAAATTAATTTGCTTAGATTAGTTTTCTAAGAATTGATCACGAATATGTCTAGGTAAAAGATATTCAAGTAATTTGTTCTAATCATTCATCTTTTAATCTAAACTTTTAGTATGTAAATAGCTTGAAAAGTCAAGCTCTAATTACATAAAAGATCGATAAAGTATATTAACTATTATAGCAGAAGTTAAATAGCAATACTCCCATTCAAAAATACCATTCACATAAGTAAACATGTAGAAATTTAAAATTAAACAAAACGAAATAAATGTCTTCTCATGAATCCTATTGAATAAATATGAATAATTTAAAATAAAATATCGAAATAAATTATTTTAATTAGAAATAATAATTTAATTAGAATTTTACGTAAAGAATTTAAAGGAAAGAAAGACATAAAATATGATAATAACTGCTGCAGTTTAAAGGTTTATCAGCTATCTATTAGGGAAGTATTTAATATTAAGGTATCCTTCAAATACTATAGAGGTGATAACCATAGAATAAATAACGAATATGATAAACTTTAAGTATCTCAAACCTATGCGAGTAATGTAGCTGATACCAAAAATAGTACTAAGTAAGAGTAATGCACTAGCCATGTGCATAAAAAAGGTAATATACACACCCTCATTACTAAGGTAATCTCTCATCAAATTTGCAATAAGCATTTTAAAAACTTCAAATCCACATAAAAATGCATTTTTGCTTTTAACTATCTAGTAAGATTTAGAGAGTTCACTATCATAAAAGAGCTAAAGATCTAAATTATATTTTCCGAAGATGATATCTTGTATATTTACTTTTGAATTTATTTTATGTTATTGATTTGTTAAGCTGATTGCTTCATTTTTTAATTCTTAGAAGTGACTTCTAACTTTTTCAATATCAAGTTCTTAATCTTTGAGAATAGGAGCATGCTCTAACTGAGGAATTATTTAGATATCTTCTACTAAATCCTTAATAATCTTGATATAGGCTAATTGTTTCTTTTTTTACAACAAAAAAATAATTATTTCTTTGTACAAATTTAGTAAAAAATAAGAGAAATCTTTTACTTAATTGGCTTCAAATATAGATTGTGCATTAGAAGATACTGAGTTAGATCTGATTTCTTAAATATCTTGTAAGTCTCTATGATTGCCATACACATATTTATGATTATAAACTTGCTCTTCAATATAAATATTCTCTTTGCTTTTAGAAGTGTTATTCAATGCTCCAATTATATTTGATGAGTTAACTTCATTTTCTTCCTTAATTTCTGCTTATCTGCTATATTCTAGAGCTCCTATTGAATTTCCATGAGCTGCTTCTGGACTAAATATGCTGTAATTTTTTTTATTAGGAGATCCCATATTATAAGGAGAAGAATATTCACTGTTACTATTTTCATTACTTGATAAAGCAGAATTTCTTTGCTGCAAAAGCTTTTCACTGAATTTTCTCAAGAGATGAATTTCTTTCTTCTTATACTTTTTAAATGTTACTTAATATGTTTTAATGTTTCCTTTTCCTTTAGCATTTACAGTTCGTTCAAATAAAATTATTTAAAACCCATTTTACTGTTAGAATTTTTTCTCATTTAATAATTACAACTATTTTTTAAAAATGTTTAAAATTGTATTTACCCAATTAAAATTACTTCAAATTAACAGCTTTCTTTAGCCTGATCTGAAAGTGTTATGAAATTTGCCTCTCCTGTGCTACACACTCTAGAAGCCATATTAACTGTATCTCCGATCAAACTAAACTATGGCTTATGACCTCCTATAACACCAGCTAAAACAGGCCCATAATGAATTCCTATTTTTATTTTAATCTTTTACTACTATTTACCATAACTAATTTTCTTAGAAGCTTCAAACATTTAGTTAGCCATCAAGATACATCTGATTACTGGATGGAAAACATTACACTTTTTCATTTACTCATCATATTTTATTCCCTTGATTCCTGTTAAAATTAAATTTTAATAAAATATTTTTAGTAAATTAACTTAATATAATTTACCTGCTGCAGCCATATATGTCTTTCCAACTGTTTCTATTTTTTATATACCATTTATTGAGCAAGCATCATCATATAATCTAAAAAGTTTATCTAACAATTTGATAATATTAGATTGCTCTTCTTAGATAATCAAATCAAAATCACATATATCACAAAACAATATAGCCACATCTCCTTAATCCTCCTAAAACTCCCTACCTTTTTCATCTATAATATCTAAAATAAATTTGGGTAGCAATATTGATAGAACATTATTTATTTTCTTTGTCTCTACTGATATCTAAATTTAATAAAAAATAATAGTTTTTAAAAGAATTACTGTAGTTTTATTAATCTTGTAAAATAATATCAAATTTATAAAAACATTTGTAAAATTAAAGAGTGGATTTTATTTTTAATTGAAAAAAGGGAAATAAGTAATTGTGAATTGAAAGGAATTACCTTATTAATTCTTTAAAAATTTTTTCTTTCTATAACATCATATTCATATTTTTTATAGAAGCATAGTATTTAGAAAGCTAAAATGCATATGAAAGTTGTAAATATCAAGTAGATTTTTAAGTAACTATCATCTGAGTTGGATACTTGGTAATTGTCATATATTATTAAAAACTTCAAGCAGAAAGACATTGAAACTAAAAACTGAATTGAAAAAAAAGCTGGAGGAGTTATTTTGACACTGTATTACAAAATTTAACAGTAAAACATTGTTTGTAAATTGTCAAAAGGATGACCTGTATCAAAAATGATGTAAGTGATTCTCGTTAGTATTCTAATAATCAATACCAATTGATTAATCTTAAAAAAGAATCTTGTGTAATAAGGAGTAAACATGAAACCCCATGTCAGAAGTAAGAGACCGAAAGAAACCTAGTGCAAGTTAAATCCAAACTAACTTTAATAAACATAATTCATAATTTAAGATAGGGCAAACTCACATAATATTGATAAGATAATAGTACTAATTCTAAAAAATCTAAACCACTACTAAATAACACTTTAAGCAAATTTAAGTTCTATTTCTTTTGATGGGAAATTTAAGAAAATTTTATCAATTTTGGATGAGATAACACTAAAATTTTCTGTATTTAAATCTTAAAGTATTGTATCTATTTCATTGTCTTTAAATACCATTTTAAAGATCTGATCAAATGTATATCCTTTAAACTTCATATTTCTTCTTGATTCAACTTTATTTTTATCTCTATTTTACACATTCTATGTTTACTGTTTATAAGACTTGCGGTCTTAACTAGAAGCACTATGTATATTTTAATCATTTGAAATATTCCCAGATTAGTTAATTACATTTACTATACTATTAGGTTAGCTATTATTATTGTTATTTTGATTTATTTCTTTCAAATTTACTACTTTGCCAATACTTAATTGCTTATTTCTAAAAGTTATTTTATTTTAAATGTTGTCAAATTCATTGTCATTAGTTCCCACTTTATCAATATATTTATTAGCGTTTTATTTAATTATTTTATTTTTCAGGTTGTTTCCATTCTAAAATTACAAAGATTCTGATATTGAAGAATTTGCTTTGTGGAAAAGTTAATTGTCTAATGTTTATTCATTTTAATTATTTTTCTTGAAAAAGCTATCATGTTCATTTTGTTGTCCTTCCGTGAATCCAATGGTATTTATTTAATTCGTATTGGGAGATGTTAATTAATTGTATTGAGATAAATTAACTATGTGTAAATTGTTGTCTTTTTGGGGTGATGAATTATTAAAAGAATTATTGTTGTTATTATTTTCATTTATTTCATTTTATAAACATTAAGATTCAGTTAAGAATTATTATTATTATTTACTAAAAATATTCATAGGAAGCGTTTGTAAAAGCTTTTGATACTTATTTTCTATTTGCTAGAATATCTTTTTAAATATTTTGCTATCTCTCATCATTTCTTATTAGATTAAAGGAAGGAAAGTTCTTATAAAAAAGTTTGTAACAATAAAATTGAAAACTATGGCTGCTATAAGTAAAATAGTAAGATGGCTCAGATAAAATGATTTTTCTTGTTCTTCATAGTATACACCAATATATACCAAAAATATTACAGATGGGATAGCCAGATTAGCAACAAAAGTTCTACGACATTGGTTAAGTATAATCATGACTTTAATATGCACTAAAAAGAAGAAGACGATCACAGTCATAAGAATGAGTTATTCTTTTTCTATTTATATTCCATTTAGTTACATTGGAGTGTTTTTCATTTAGTAAGTCAAAAAGAAAAGAATAAATGCATCTATTAATGACTAAGGTATTACTTACAGTAAGAATTTCTTAAAAACATCAGAGAAAAAATATTTATTATGAAAATACTGCTAAATAACTGTAAAGCTGTCATATTTATTTTCATAAAGCTTTTAATATTTTCTTATGTAGTATAAGACTGATTAAAAGAATAAGCTGACAAAGTGGATTAAAATTAGATCAAGAAATGTTAGAACGATGTCACCATAAGAGCAGCTCATGAAATTCCAAAAGAACATTATGAAAAAAATAAAAAATGACCTATAGAATGTAAAGTATAACGTTTCTTCAAATAATTCGGCTTCATGTCTACTCTAAGAAAATATTAATTTACTAATTGCTCCAAGCTAAGAGACAGTCACTTATGCTAAGCCATGTTCAAATTAAACAGACTTTAAATTCTAATTCTAATATTGAATGGAAAAATCTGCTCTTTACATCATTTACAAATCATTTAACCCATCTCCAATAGCAAGAGTAAAGGTAGAATCTAATTTTATTTAATATTATTAAAATTATTTAAGAATTAATAAATTACCTCTTTTAACGTTCTTAACTAATGAGACTAATTCAGCTTTTTGGCTCGGCTTTAAAGAATATCCAATCAAGCTCTCACAAAAGAAACAAATGAAAGAAAAATGATCTTTCAAGTATTGATTGTTTAATATTTTTTCCAAGCATTAGCCATTAACAATAACACAAACAGAAACTGCATTTGGATTTTTTGAATTATTCACTCCTTTAGATTGAGACAAGTTTGATATCTTTAAATTCTATTAATGTTGCTGGAAGTTCAACATTTTGTTATAAACTCTTTATAATGTGGCTTAATTCATATTAAAAAATCATTTTAATTAAGTTTTATTCAAAAAAAATCAAATTTTGAAAAGGAACTTTGAGAGAAAATAAAAGAAATCTTTGTAAGGAAACCTAGTCAAAAAATCCATTTAAACTTCTCAACAAAGAATAAAAGAATAAAAGAAAGAAATGAAAAATTTGAAAAAGTATTTTTAGAGAAAAATAAAAAAATTCTTTGACAAAAAACCTAACCAAAAAAATTTATTAACAAAGAATTGTAAAAATTTAAATTAAATTTCGTTAAGAATAAAAGATTTTTTAAGTTTAAGGAGAATTTAATGAAATAAATTTACTGTTTTGATACTTTCTGCTGATTGAGGTAGCCTTTTAATCAGTTCTATCAGAATCTAAAAGCTCTCTGATTGTTTTTAGGTTTTGCTTCATCAAATTAATTGTATCTTCTTCAGTTTCAGATTAAAAGTGGAAAATGTCATTTTTAGAAAATTTTTAGAGCATACCTGTTTCATATGAAGTAGCTAGGGCTCTTTAATAATCATCTCCAGTTAATAACCAAGTATTTATGTTAGCCTACCTTAGATTTTCTACTAGACTCTTAGCGTTTGGGTTAAGATTTTCTTTAAGAGAAACCAGTGAAATCATATCCATATTGGAAAGTTAATCTCTATATAAAGCTTCAATTTATTTTTCTTTTTCTAAAAAATTCAAACCTTTTTCTACATTGATATATTTTTCTATAATTGAATTAGCTTATTATTCTGTTAACTGCTTTTTACAGAAAAGTACTCCTACTTATCCGTTTTCTATCATAAATTTCAAATGTTTTTCCATTCTTTCTTTTAGGTTTCTAATAGACTTTAAATAAAATGGGACATTCACTAGTTCCTCCCTAATTTTTCAATAAAATATTATTGTAAATTAATGAATTAATTTAAAAGTACCTTGTGTATAAGTAGTAATGATTGAATATCCTCACTAAAATAGATAATCTTGTTCCTCTTTAATTATAAACAGGAGGCACAACAACCTAGTAGAGGTGAGTTTCCTTATTGAGTTTGAAAATATATTCTAAATGATTACTACCTTTAGCTATGCACTTCAATTTGCAATCAAATCTTTTAGAGAACTCTATAAATAATTCATCATATATTGACTAATGATCTGTAACTAATTAAGAAATTTCATCATGTAGAACTGATTTAGAAACATGACAAATAGTAAAGGCAATAATTGCTTCTCTTTAAGGTATAAATTTAACATGATCAGACCTAATTTCTTCATAAAGTCTTTGTTCATCTTTTTGAGGTATCACACTATCTACTGCATAGCGCTTATTAATTTTTCTTAAAGGAGATATTGAATCATTAGAATTGAGTATGCCTCCTAATTTGCTATTCATGAAGTAATCACTTCTCTCAGTATTAATTGAAGACTGTTAAAGTATTTCAATAGTAACCTTTCTGAATCGATTTAATACTATTATTTAATAGATTTAAAATATTCAAGTCTGTATTAAAAATAAATAAAATTTACATGAATTGCTTGAGGTATGAGGAGATTGTAGTGAATTATTTGGTTTTAGTTTATTGCTAGTGTAGCTTGTTTCTGAAATAGCATCATATTATTAATTTTATTAGTAATTTTTAAAAGGATTAAAAAAATCTCTACTAACGTCTGTAATTCTATAATTTTAAATTTTAATCAATTTTTTGAAAAATAATTAATAATTTTACGGGGTTGGCTTACTCTGTGGAGAAGAGATCAGTTAAAATGAATTATTTTAGTTTGATGTTTATTCAAAAAAATCCAATTAGATATCATGATTTTTAGCACTTTTCTATATTTCTGTATTATTATTTTCAGCTATATTCTACTCTGAATTTGTTTTGATGTCTAATGTTAATGGGAGATTTTGAGCAAAAGATATTTTTCTCGCTTTTCTGTAGCTTTACTTAATGTCAGTTTAAGAATTAGCTTGAATATGAGCCTAACTTTTTATAATGTTTGAAGATTTTATTGATTATTAGGAACTCTTTTTCACAGCAAGATGATTTAGGGGATTATTTATTTCATTTTGACATTCTTCTTCATGAAAAATAAAATTAAACTACTCTCTAGCTATTATGTTTTTTGTATCAATTTAGAGAGAACTTCTTTATTTGGAAGGAGATTTTAAAAGAACATTTCTTTGACTTGGTAGTTACTACATATCATAAGAGCCACTCTCTAATTCACATTTTTTCTTACTTTGACGATAAACAGGGAGCTTTTATCTTAGAAAGGTTCCTTCTTCCCCTACAATATCGTTCTAGTTTTCAGAGTACATTGCTGTAAATTATGTGCCATTAGTATTTAATATAGAGTTTCTGTGAGAATGATTCTAATTATTTATAAATAAGCTTGGTTAAGCTTCAACTTTTTATGGTGGTAAAATCTTAAATCCAAGAAGGTTTTCTATTTGTCTGTCTAAATTATTTGTTTATTGATAAAATTAATCAAAAAATAAATTTTTTGTAAAGTGAGAAAAATTTATATATTTATTTACCATTTTCGCTTTAGAGTCTATTATCTGCTTAAATGTTTTTATTGCTTGGAGGTTATTGTGGATTATTAACAGATTTAAATAAAGGGTCTATATAATTTTCACTAATATAGTAAGAGCAATCTTCTAAATACAGTTTATGTACCATAAATGATCTTCCTTATGTGAGAGTCCCTGTTTTATCTAAAAAGCAATGAGTAGTTAAAGTGAGATCAGCTAAGGGTTTAGATGAGTTAATAGAATAAATATATGGTTTTTAGGGAGAATTTTTTGGGTTAGCATTTAGAAAGCTTTTATCAATTTTGATATTCTTTAATGAAGGGATTTTCTCTATTACAGGTATATTATTTGTTGGCTGAATTGGTTTATCGTAGCTAGACTCAGCAATCTCTTTAATAATACAATCAACATTTTTTTATATTTGACTTTTTTCAGATTATTTATTTGATACAGACTCTTCATCCTCTTCTTTAATTTCTTTAACTTGTTTATCTATTTCTTGCTTTTCTTCATTTTCTTCTTTTTAAGCTAATTTATTTATTTAATTTTTAATGTTAAAATATCATATTTTTTTATAATTAAAATCTACTTTTATTTTTTTCATAGTATCTGTTTTATAAAATCGCAAAGATCAGAGTTTTTATGTCATTAATAAAGTAATAAAATTAAGGCAGGAACATTATGTAATCATACATAAAGCTCATACCAATTCTGCCTGTAGACTTGTTCCTGAATTCTTTACCTTCACTGTTATATTTGGGTAAATCTGGATAGCAAGAATTTGTAAAATAATTTATAACACTAACAAATGCAGCAAATAAGTAGAAAAATATTGAAATTGCAAAAAGTTTCCCACTTTTTTTAGAAAAGAAACTTGGTTTTTTTAATCTTTTTTCCTTGTGTTTCTTGTAATAGTAGCAATCATGACCACAGTAGATTACTATACCTAAAGCCCAGTCAGCATATTCAAGGACAGATCCTCTATATCCAATATTCTAGCTGGTTATAGTAATGCCCTATGGATCTTTAGATAGTTTCATAAAACCTTCAAATTTAGTTTTATCCCTAACATCAGCTGATACATATTCAATAATTCCATTAAGTATTTTTTTGTAATCGAAATGTAATCCCTTTATTTTTGAAGACTTAGAAACTTTTGTGTGTAAATTATGTTAGATTGAATGGTAAGATAAAAAACTTTACTATAAGTGATAGATGGAGGAATAGCCTTTTTTTGAGTAGTTAAGCCCTCATTAAAGGAAGAATTCAAACAGCAGCTACTGTCACTCATTTCAAGTAGAATAACATCTGCTGCTAAAATTTCATTTTTTCTGATAAATAATATGTCTCCTATCTTTATTAAAGAAAATAAATCAATAAATTGCTAGATATCAAAATCAATCTTACTTCTACATCTTTCGCTTTTATTGTTTTATAAATAGAGATATGGGAATTTTGTTTAGCATCTTACTCGAAGCTGTTCTAATCATCAAATCTTTTTAAAATCTAAACTTCTTGGTTGTTGAGATATTGAGAGAATCTCCATCTTCTTTAATCAAAGTAGGCTTCCATAACTAATTAACCTAAAAAGCTCAAAACGATGCTTACTAAAAAGAAATAATTGTATTCCTAGCTATTTTTAAATGTTTTAAAATAAATGTTAGATTGCTTTTCATTTTTGCTCCTAAGATAAGTTAAATTTTGTATTATAGAAATAATAATTTTACTATTCGAGAGAGACATAAGATGACTCAATTGAGTAATAGGGAGAAACAATAAATATTATATAAAATAAAAACATCAATATATTTCCAAATCTCTCAAAGTAGTTTCTTGTAATTGCTATGAAGAAGTTTTTATACTATTTTTAATAAAAATGATAAATCTACTTGCTATTTGAGTTACTTTTTGTTAATCTAAGATGATTAATTATTGTTAAAAAACTAAATGTTCTACATTAATAAAATTAAATGATAATTTATTTTTAAGCTATGCTCCTTTCTGAAATCCATTCACTGAAACTGTTTCGCCATTCAAAAGTTCAATCTAACTCATTTAAAAAGGGTTTAATTAATTTTCCATTTGTTAAAAATTGATATCCTTTGCATTTTTTTAAGGCAAGAACTGCAAAGTAGAATAATTGAAAATGTTATAAAAAATCTATGGAAAAATCAGCAAATTACTTCTCTTTGATACTTTTCACTGTTTGCTTTGGTTTGAAATAATTTCTTTATTAAATACTTTTGGTCTGTTGGCTTCGAATTTGTACTAGTACTTATAATAACAGAACTAGGCTTTCTAATTTAAGCATTCCCATTCATGACCTTTGAGTGTGAGATTTCAATATATTAATTCTTAAGAATTCAAAAATTGTTTGTTAATCAATAAATTGTTTTTGATTTTATTTTGTTAATTTGCATAACCAATCTTCTCTTTTAGTGTATTGCAAATTAAAAAATAAACAAGCAAGTAAATAAACAAACAACTTTATTTTCTTGCAGACTAATTAAATTATTTAGCATAATTACTTGCTTGCTGTTATTCCATCTACTTCAGTGGTCATATTCATAAGAAATAAGAAAATAATTTAGATAGATAGTACTTTATTATAACTTTATTTTTTATTTTGATTTTGGATTGCAATCAATCTAATAAATGTCTTTTGCATTCAATTTTAAGAATATTTAATTTAATCATAAATAATTTAATGGAAAATCCACCAAATGCATTTAATTATTCCTTTTAAGTTTGATATTGTTTTGTTTACATTTTTTAACTCAATAAATTTCATATTTTTCATTTTCTTCATTTTTCATAATTATTATATTTTATTAAAATATTTTTTTTGTGTTTTTGGAATGTTTTTTTTAATTGATGAATGAATTAAATTTAAATTGAAATCATTTTTTTTTATTTTAGCAAATTAATAAAAATTTTATCATTTACATCATATCTTTATTAAAATTTTTACTTTATGAGATGTCTTAACTCATTTAAGTATCAAGCAAAAACCACTGATTGTTTATCATCACTCCTAATATAAATTCAGATGGGAATTAATTAAATTCAAAATAAATAAACAATACTTAAGAATATTATTGTAAAAAAATCATAGGACTATTTGGAAGAAGAATGTAAATTCTAAAAAAAATCGATCTGTTTGGTTCACCATTTACATTTGAAATGGGTACTGGTAATGATAGAATGAAAACTACATTTGGTGGCTTTCTCACAATAACAATTATGTGTGCGTCTCTATTATATTTTGGATATCTAAATTATATGTTCATTTCAGGAAGATTGCAGCCAAAAACTTCTTCTTAATAAAAAAAGATCACTTAGAATTTTAGTTTACCTCTATATTCGGATTTAGTATGGTTTGATATAAGAAACGTAGATACGGAAGAAAATCTAATGATTACATAGTAATCGTTAACATAATAACTTATTTCATACAAAGCTTACCTCTAATAAAGTGATGCAAATGGAGTTAAGATGAGCAATATTCCTATACCTGTTACTTTTTGCTCAAAAATAACTAAGAATGAAGTGGTAGATTAAACTGCGTAATGTTTAGATTTTTCAGGTTTATCAAAACAATAAGCATAGCTTTAACTTTTCCCAAAAGGTTCTGATACCAAAATATATATAGAGGTTAATGCTGCTTGCACTACTGATATTTTTGCATGCTTGTCAGCTGATATTTATGAAGAATATGTTTTTGGAGATAGTATATCTTTTCAGATGTCGATTAAGGAAGAATAGTTTAATGCCGAATAAGATAGATTTGAAACTAAAGTGGCAGATGTTTTGTGGGATTTGGATTCTACATTAATAACAACATCAAAAGTTAGTGTTTAATCATCCTAAACTACAATTACAAAAGGATTCATTTTGTAAAACTAAACTTAATATTTACATTTATCAGATTCTTCTACAGTTGATTCATACAAAGCTAGAGAAAATACTTCTACTTCAAAGTAAAGCAATATAGCTAGATTTTTTATTTCTCTAAGCGAGTCCTAAAATGTACAAACCATCCAATTTGCTTAGTATCCTGAAATATTAGCTTAATTTGCAAGTGTTTTTAATGTTCTTCTGTTGTTTGGAATTTTAGGTGCAATAATTGCCAAGACTGATATTTATTAATTTTTCATAGACTTTAAGCTGAAGGAATATTACAAAAAAACAGCTTACTAAATTCTGAGAGAAAAAAATGAAATTTAAAATTTAAGTGAAAATTCCTGTAAAGAAAACAGTATGTAAGAATCAAAAATAACAAAAGATAAAATTGTTAAATAAATCAAGGAATTGAACTCATAAAATTTAAACAAAGAATTGACCAAAAAATATAAAGTTTCATTGTTTGAGAGAGCCTTTAGATCCTTTGTAGGTGAATAGAAAGAAGATTATACCAAAAAGAAAAGAAGTGATAAAGATTTGTATGAAGCCTTATTTTTTTAAGCTTCTTAATCTCAAGATGTGTTTTAATTGTAGTCAGAACTCATGAGTATTAAAAAGACATTAGCGCTAATCTTAACTCCATAGTAATATGCAGCAATTAAATGTTGTGGAAGTAGTATATCAGATTAAATACCTTTCTTACTCCAAAGAAATATTGATAATGACACAAGCAACAAAGTTTTACCTTAAACTGATAAAAACTCATAAAACTAAATGGGTGAAATTGGATCAAACATTTATTTTATGAACGAAAAGAATTACTCTCATATCGAACTAATAGATAAAATAGATTATGATGAATAGTATTTCTAAACATAACTAGAAGGTTTTCTCTAAGAATCTGAAAAAGACTTTAGTAATTATGACGAGTCTGCAAAAAAAATGAATTTTCGTGTATTGGATTGCTTATAAAAAACATATGGGTAATGATGATATTTGTTTGAGAGCGTATTTATTTCTTAAATTAAAATCATTAAATTGTTAATATTCCAAAGTTCTATTATTATTCGAATTTACTTTTTGATTTCTTTTTGGATTAATTTAGAACTTAGAAATTTACAATATATCTTGAATGCGTTTCTATTTATAAAATTTTGTTTCACTCTATTACATTTGATTATCATTATTAGTATTTTTGTATCTTAAATTAAAATTTATGGGAAAAATTTGCTTTGTAGACTTCTCATTATGATGAATTAAGGAATTTAAAATTTTCCAACTTTCCTCGAATGAATTCCTCTTTATTAAATTTTTTTTTATTTCTCTATTACATTTGATCATTCTTATTATTTTTGTATCTTAAAATAAATACTATTCAAACTTCCCCATTTTGCTATGGTTAATTAGGTAATTCAAAATTTTACAACTTTGTTTAAAGACATTCCTATTTCTTAAATTTTTTATCACTTTAAAATAAATACTACAAAAAAGAAATACTTGCTAAAACTTAAAAGATTTTATTGAATATATATTTAAATTCTTTGTTTTAGAAAAACTAAATACCATGATATAGAATTCATTAGGAAAAGCACATGATTGACTACATAACATAAAATGTTTACATATTTGTTTGAACATATTCCTATTTTATTTAATTTCTAATAACTCTTCTAAATTTACTAATAATAATTATAAAAAAATCTTCTTTTTTACAAAATTAACATATTTTATATTTTTTTTTTGATTATTTGAGTAACTTAAGTTTCTTACAGTTTTTCTTGCATACTTTTGCATTTATTAGTTTTTTTATAAAATTAATGATAAGTTAGTAATTAGCATACATATAAATCTTCAAGTAAATATATTTTTTATAAATACTTTGAAATCCTCTAATATGGTTAAACATAATTTAAAACAATAATGTCAGCTTATTTTAAAATTGGCAAACAATTTGTTTGGAATCCAAGAATAATAAAAAATTTTACTATCCAATAAATTTGAAAAGTATTTGTATCTTAAACGTAAAAACAATACGTTTGGAAGGAAAAAATTTTGCGTTTGCAGCAAATAAAAATAGCATATTTCAATAAATTTTATTTTTTCAAACAAACAAATGAAAAAAGGAAAATAAATTTATTCTTTCTTAATGATTAAATATTGTAAATTTATTTTGATGGTAATTAACTTTTAAAAATAAATTTCATAATTCTATTTTATGATCAAACGCCATTTAATACTTCTTTTTTTAATTTTAAAATAGCAAACAATAAGTCTAAATATTATTTCAAATTATAAAAGAATTCAGCTCTTTTTTTTTCAAGTTAAGTTGTAAATTAGAATTTAAAGACTTTATTCAATATCTAAATTGTTTATATAAATGCTCTCTCTATTCAGCATCTAAATTATTTATTTAATATTTCCATTAAAAAAATAATAAATAATTTTTTGATAAAATATTTAACTCTATTATTTGTAATTTCAATGAAAGCTTTTAAAAAACTAGATTTATTTGGCTCACCATTCACATTTGAAATGGGTACTGGCAATGATAAAATGAAGACTGCTTTTGGAGGCTTACTCACCATATCAATCTTGATTTTATCTCTACTTTACTTTGGATATCTAAATTATATGTTTATTGCCGGAAAAGTGTAGCCAAAAATTTCGTCTTAATTAAAAAAAATAACGAATAATTTTAATTTACCTTTGAAATCAGATTTACTATGGTTCGATTTAAGGAATGTAGATAGCGATCAATGTTTCATGAAAACATAACAATAATTAGGATAATAGCTCATTTAATACAAGGCATACCTTTAACAGAGCGATATAAATGGAGAAATGTTGAGTGAAATTCATATTCCAGTAGATTTTTGCTCTAACATTACTAAAAATGAAGAAGTAGATCAAAATGCTTAATGCTTAGATTTTTCAAGTTTATCAAAAGAGTCTGCCCAACTTTAAGTTTTCCCTAAGGTTAGATCAGACTCAAAAATATACATAGAGATAGAAGCTGTTTGCAGCACTGATATTTCTACTTGCTTATCATCAAATATTTTTGAGAAATATGTTTTTGCTGACAATGTATCGTTTAATTTATAAATGAAGTAAGAATAATTCAACTAAGAATAAAGTAATCTTGAAACAAAAGTAGGAGATATTTTTTGGGATTTAGATTCTACACTCATAACAACATCAAAAGTGAATCTCTAAACTTCTTAAACAACAATAAAAAATGGATTCCTTTTACAAAGCTAGACTAAATATTTTCATTTATCAGATGCTACTACGAGTGATTCATATAAAGCCAGATCAAATACTTCTACTTAAAATTCAAGCACAATTGCTAGATTTTTTATTTCTCTAAGCTCCACCTAAAATATATAAACTGTCCAATATGCTTAGTATCCTGAAATATTGGCTTAGTTTGCAAGTATTTTTAATGTACTTCTATTATTTGGCATTTTAGGTGCAATAATTTCAAAGACTGATATTTATTAATTTTTCATAGACTTAAAATTGAAGGAATACTACAAATAAACAGCCTTCTAAATTCTGAGAGAGAAAAATTAAATAGCAAATTAAGGTGAGAATTCTTTTAAAGAAAATAGTATGGAAGAATTAAAAATAACAAAAGATAAAATTGTCAAATAACTCAAGGAATTGAATGAAGAAAATTTAAATAACGAATTGACCAAAAAATATAAAGTTTCATTTTTTGAGAGAGCCTTTAGATCCTTTGTTGGTGAATAAAAAGAAGACTATACCAAAAAGAAAATGTCTGGTAAAGATTTGTATGAGGCCTTATTTTTTTAGGCTTCTTAATCACAAGATGTATTTTAATTGTAGGCAGAACTCATGAGTATTAAAAAGGCATTAGCTCTTATCTTAACTCCATAGTAATATGCAGCAATTAAATGTTGTGGAAGTAGTGTAACAGATTAGATCCCATTCTTACTTTAAAGAAATGTCAATGATGATATTTCTAATAAAATATTACCTTTGTCAGTTAAAACTACATAAACTTAAATACGTTAAATTGGGTCAAGTCATATTTTAATGAATGAAAAAAATTACTCCCATATAGAATTGATTGATAAGATAGATTATGATGAACAGTATTTTTAAACGTAACTAGAAGGTTTTCTTTAAGAATCTGAAAAAGGATTTACTAATTATGATTAATCTGCTAAAATAATTAACATGCGTCTATTAGATTGCCTTCAAAAAACTTATGGCTAATAATGAATGGCAAATGAAATTTTTTTTCTGAAAAATATGTTTCTATTTAAAAAAATTTTATTAAATATTTATATCACAAACCATGCAATATGTTCTGTAAATCCTCATCTATTAGCACTAAAGCCCCACAAAATTTTTTTAAATTATAATTACCTTATTTGATATTTTCTTGTGTTTTTATATTGCTTTTATGATTTGGGCCAGACCCCCCTTTTTTCTATATATACTAATGATATAGAATATAATAGAGACAACAAATATTTGACTATTTGATAGAAAATAATACATTTTTTAATTTTAAAAGTATGTTTTTCCAAATTGAAATGTGGAAAACTAATACAATTCAACAGAAAATTTCATTAAATTAGATCTAATCAACACATAAGATCTTCTAGAAGCTGTACCCATATGGAAACTCCAATAACTAGACTTGACTCATCAATAGTAAATAAAGGAGAATGATGAGGTCTAAGTGCTGTGGTTCCATCGTTAAGTAAGGAATCTTTAGGAGCACTTCCTATGCAAAAGTAGCAGCTAGGTTTTTGTAAACTGAAAAAGGAAAAATCTTCACCTGCTAATCCAAAATCTTGCTTTAAACAGTTTGATTCTCCAATAATTTTTTTAATACTTGTAGAGGCAATTTCATAGCACTTATTATCATTGATAGTGGCAGGATAGAGCTTTTTAAAAACTAAATTGATCTTACAGTCATAAGAAATAGCAAATCCCTTGCATAATTAATTTAATCTTTCTTCGTACAAGTTTTATACTTTCTCATTAAAAGTTCTAACAGTACCTATTAATATAAAATTAATTATAGATTTTCATTTAGTAATTGTAATTATGAATTTATTAAGTAATTGTTAAATTTTCACCTTCTATTCTACATTTAGAGGCTATGATATTTGCCTAGGTCCCTGATTCGATTTTTCCAATAGAAATAGTACCTGTTTCATAAGGAGAAAGATTTCTACTAGTAATAGATTAAATGGCAGTGACAAGCTAGCAACCAATAATAACAGCATCCTTTGCATCCTAAGGTGTACTAGCATGACTTCCTAGCCCTTCAATATCAATATAGACTCTATCAGAATTAGCTGTAATAGGACCAGGTACACATCTTACTATACCTGGATATGCATAGTTAATTAAATGTGCTCCAAAACACATATCAACAGTAGGATTTTCTAATACATTTTCTTCTATCATTTTTTTGGCTCCTGCAAGTCCTTCTTCAGCAGGTTAAAAGCATAATTTAACAATACCTTTGATTTTATTAATAAAATACTATGAATATCATAAATCTCTATATTAATTAAAAATGAAATTTGTATGGATTAAAAAGTTCAAAACATGTTTTATGTAAATCAATTTTTGAATTTACTCTTTAAAACAAATCTTAAAATGATTTTTTCTGCTCAGAAAAGTGAGGTATTACCTTTTATTTTGCTTTTCCAAGTGGAAATAATCTTAGCAAATCCAAGTAACATAGCAGTATGACCATCATGTCCACAAGCATGATGGAGACCTGCCTTTTTGCTTGAGTGGGGATCACCACTGTTTTCTTCTACCTTTAGTGCATCCATATCAGCACGGAATAAAATACATGGGCCTGGTTAATCTCCTCTCAATATTCCTACAACTCCTGTAACAGCAATATTTTTGATAACTTCATAACCTAATTGTTCTAATTTATCTGCAACAAATTTAGATGTTTCAAACTCTTCAAATCCTAATTCAGGATTTTCATGAATATGTCTTCTAATTTAGATGACTTCTTATTCTACTTCTAAAGCTTCTTTTCTTAAATGTACTGAGTCCATAAGTTATAGTTTAAGCTCTTTGAACTAAAAAAATAATGTTGATTGACTTTTATTTATAAAAAATGAATGTATTTTACTTCTTTTTTATCAATAATTAATAAAAAAATATTAAAGATTATTTGATGGTTTAAATTCTTTAGTGATCCAGAAAACAAACACTCTAAAAGATATATGTAAGAAAATATCCTAAAATGTATATTATTAATTATTAATCACGAAAATCTATTCCTAACTATTTCTAAAAGTATTTAGATAGAACTCAATTTTATCACTACCATTAAAATTCAAAATAAAAAATTCTAAAGCAGTGAAGATGAAATAACTATTTTAAACAAAATTTACTTAGTTTTCAATATTATTTTTGTGAAAATTTAAAATTATATAAATAAAATATTGATGATATAATTAAAAGCAAAACCTTTTTAAGAATATTTGTTCTCGAATAGCCAAAAATAATTAGTATTATTTAAATTTATCAAACATTTGTCAAAAAAAATATTTTTTGGTTTATAAAAAGGTAAAACTTGTAAGAAATGTTTTTATTAATTAATATATGAGCAAAATAGAATAAATAAAAACTGATTAAAAAATAAAATTATTCTAATTATTTCAAAACTAAAACAATTAAATTGGTATGCTTGAAATTAAAAAATCAGATTTAAATTCTCCTCTCTCTCTCTTCAAAGTAACGATTTCCAATAATTTTTAATAGAAGAAATGAAGGTAAGTTTTAGAATAATTTCTTTAGCTTTTGATATAAATTGTTAATATTAGTGAAAAAATACTGCAATATTTTTTTACAAAAATCATCAAAGAATTTTCTAAGATTCCCTCCTCTTTTTTCCCTGAATATCAACCAGTAGGCTTCTTAAAATTTAACTAATAATACAATATTCTTATTCAATTTACTAAACATATTTTTATGACTTTTTTATCATGATATTTTAATACTGTATTTTTTAAATATTTTTAATTTCTTTAATTAAATAATTTTTAGACAGTAATTCTTTACAAAAAATTAATTACCTAAATCACCAAATTACTATCTCAAATTTTCAAATATATTTAAAATTTTGAAAGTTTTGCTGTAATGATCAAGAATAAATATATAGTATTTTAAAAATAATTCTCATCTTTATTTTTTCAAGCATTATTAAAATTATAATTCTATTCTATTTAGAAAATAAAATTAACTAACTATTTGGCATTTGTCTAAATACTTGCACTAATTCTTCATCAGTAAAATTTCTTTTTTAATTATTTTTTGATAAGTTAATACTCCAAAAGATAAATAAGAGAAGGTTTTGGTTATATTAAAATGTAATATTTTATGGTCATAAATTATGTGAAATATTATATTGATTTGTTTTTAAATTTTCAAAAAATTTATAGTAATATTACGCTTTTCAAGAATCTAACTTGGATTAATTTCTTAATGAAATTCGCAAAAAAAAACTAAGAATTCAATTGAAAATACCTTTCTTATAAAAATTTTTAAAAATAAAAAATAAATAGAAAAGGTTTTAGATACTTTAAATCTTAATGAATTAATATTTTATGATAATTTATTTTAAGAAAAACTTTATTAATTTATTTTTAGATAATGCTTTTATTACTCTTTTCTATTTGAGATTGTAACTTGGATTTATTTTATGAAATTTGTAGAAAAACTATGAATAAAAATGGAAAATATCTTTTGAAAAGAATATCCAAAATTTATTTCAATTTAAAATACAAGCTCTCACAAAATATTTATTTTATATTCTAATATCATAATATCATATCTGTTTTATTAGATACAAAATAAGGCGACCTTATTAACATTCTTATTAACATTGATTCTACAATATTATCTATAAAAATGATACTACTTGAATGATAAATATAAAATATTTAACTTTAAAATGAGCAATTGAAAAAAATTTTATATTAATTGTAAAGATAAAATGGTAATTTTGTAGAAAAAATAAATTTTAGCTGAAAAATGATAATTTAGTAATTATTTGTAAACTATTTTTATTAAACTTCTTTATAAATTTTGAAAAAAAGCTGAAAAAATGATAATTTAGTAATTATTTGTAAACTCTTTTTATGAAACTTCTTTATAAATTTTGAGAAACTAATAATTAATAAGGAAATCTCTACCACTATTATAAAGCATTCAAGCATTCATGCTTATATTAGAAAATTCATCTATAATAGTAGCTATTTAAAAAAAAAAATACAGTTCTAATAAAAAATTTTCATCTATGTTATATAATTTAATATAATTTTATCCAATTTATCATAGAACACTAATTTGATTGAGCTAGATAGAAATAATAAATTTTGATTCAATATGGATTTTACATTTTTATAGTTTGTAACAAAGATAAGATTGATTCTACTAAAAAATAAAATAAATGCAACTTAATTCAAAAAAGTAAAGATAGAAATTATTGATAGGATAAGAATTAAAACTGATAATCAAATCTGTTTTATATTAATAATATATTTAAATTCTTTTATAAAAATAAAGAGTCTATCTAATAGCTCAAAATAGATTGTTTGCAATTTGCATTTGAGTATTCAATTTTTTGTTTATTTTGGCAAAGTAAATTAAATTTTTTTAAAATATCATGGGAAAAAAAAGAGAGAGAACTAAATAAAACCTTTAGACGATTGAGTCATTCAAAAAAAGGTGGATATGAGTGAGTTAAGTTATTTACTTATTTATGGATTTTAAAGTGAACAACTTTAAGGACTGGTTAATTTATAAATAATTAAATATCACGCTTAAAATGTGTTGTTTTAATTTAAAAGAATTGTAAGTTACAATATTTATAAAAAATATAAAAGTAAAATTTGGATCAAAGTTTTTATTTAGTTGGGAGTTTACAAGTTAAAAAATACACTTTTCTCATCTACAATTTTTGATAAATAATAATATTTAAAAAAAAAATCAAATTAATTAGTGAATAAAAATACTAATAAATACAATACATTCACTTATTCTATGAGTTGCTTAAGAAAGCTAGATATTTTTGGTTCGCCATTTCAATTTGATATGGGAATCGGAAACAATAAAAGGTAAACGAAGTTTGGAGGACTCATTTCAATTTTTGTCATCGCAACAGCTTTACTTTATTTTATTTACCTGAACTATAAATTCGGTTATGGAGAAATCTAGCCAAAAATAACATCTTAGGTAAAGAAAATAACATCTAATTTCTAGATGGATTTAGATTCAAGTTTACTATATTTTGATATATACAATGAAGATACAAGTAACAATTTGATGAGTTATTAAGAGGAATCAGGTAAAAATTTGATAACTTATCAGGTTTCATTTTTGTAAAGCGATTCCAACGGTAAACCTTTAACAGCAATAGACATACCATATGATTTTTGCCATAAATTAACTAATGATGAAAATATTGATGCTTACTCTTAATGTTTAGATTTTTCTTCAATAAGTAAAGATCTTAGAGTCCTCAAATCCTATGCTAAAAATGGCGTAGACACTAAAATCTTTATTTCTGTTCTAGCTGTATGCTCTTAACCATTGGTTAGTGATTGTTTGTATTCAAAAGACTTTGAGGATAATGTTTTTGGTTAATACAACTCGTTTTATATAGGATTAAATTAAAAGCAATACAACACAGATAGTCAAAGTCTTGATCAAAAATAATAGGATATATTTTACAATTTAGACCCTTCTCTGCTAGCTACAACTCAAGTCAATCTCTAAGTATCATAAACCACTATTTAAGAAGGTTTTCTTATCTCTAAATCATCCCATTACACTCATTTATATGATAGTACCAGCTAAGAATCATTTAGAACAAGAGGAGGTACTTCAAGTACTACTAACACTAATTTAATTGCAGATTTCTATATAAGTTTGAGTACTACATAATATGTTTAAGTTATCTAATATCCTCAATACCCAGAAATATTAGCTCAATTTGGTAGTATCTTAAATGTTCTTTTACTCATAGGTATAATTGGAGTGATTGTTTCTAAAACTGACATTAAATAATACTTTATTAATCTCAAACTAAAAGAATACTACAAATAAACTGCATACAAGTTTGTTTAGTAATCTGATTAGAATGAAGAAAACCTAATGAAGCACTCCAAGCTTAGCAGAGAAGATATATTATTAGCAAATAAATCTATTGAAGATAAAGATTTAAATAAAGAATTAGAAAAGAAATATAAGGTCTCCTTCTTTCATAGTCTTCTTAAGACATTAATAGGTGAAGAAAAAGAAGATTTTAATAAGAAAAAGAGAAGTGATAAAGATGTTTATGAAGCTTTATTTTATTAAGCATCTTAATCTCAAGATGTCTTTGAAATATAATCAGAACTTATGAGAATTAGAAAAATTTTAGCTATGTTGCTAAGTCCCTAATAATACGCTGCAATAAAATGTTGTGGAGCATCTATTAATGACTAGATACCCTTCTTACTTGAAAAAGGCTAATAAATAAATAAAAACAAAGTAGTAAATATAAAAGAAAAAAGCTCAAAGAACGAAAATTTAGATATTGAATCTTAGACATCCTAGCTATTTAGGTAGTCATTTAATTAAATAGAGCTCTTAGACAAAGTAGATTATGATGAATAATTCTTTTAGAGCTAATTGGAATAATTCATTAAAGATTCTGAAAAAGGTTTTGAAAACTATGATGAATAAGACAAAAAAGTTAATAGGCGTTTACTGGAATGTTTAAATAAAACTTATGGCTAATAATGAAATTATTTTTTTAAATATTATTTGTATGTATTAAATATCTAATTTCATTTTATATCAATTCAATTTATTTTAATTGTTCTATTTTTTCTAAAATTTGTCATTTTATTTTCATTTTTCAGTTTAACTTAAATTATTCTTCTTATTTAATATTTATCCAAATGTTCATTTTTGATTTAATTAATTAGCTAGCTGTCCTTTTAACTTTTTGATCAAATTTATCATATTCATTTTTTTATTGACATATATGTAGAAATACGAGTTCTGGCTCAAAATCCCAAATCCCAAATTACCCCCCACAATATTTTCTCAATTGTCGAGAAAATGTTGAGGGTAATTTGGGATTTGGGATTTTGAGCCAGAACTCGCATTTCTACATATATATTGACATTTATTGTTTAATTTCAAAGAATGTTATTTTATAGATCTAACTTTAAAAATTTTGAAATACTTAAGGGTATCATAAAAAGAATTAAAATTTTTATTTAGAAATGTTTAAATTAATTCAAAACAATTATAAAATTGATTTGATAACTATTTATTTGAAATTGTTTCTATAATTGAGTATTCTTAATTTATATTTTATAACAACTGAGAATCATATAAAATTTGCCTTCAGTAAATAAATATATTTGATGATGAATAAGATTGCTTATTTATATCTGAAATTTTTTTGAATAAATAATTTTAAAAAAATAAAATTATTTTGAAATAATAAAAAATGTGAATTTAAATTGTTTTAAGGAATGAAAAAAGAAAGTAATTAATTCTAAATGAATAGGTGAATTTCTTTTCCATTAACTAATTTTTATAATATAAAAAATTATAGTTGATAATCTTTATTTTCTAGTAACTACTTTTAAAAAGATTCTATAAAGATAATTAAAGCTATTTCAAATATATTAAAGTTTTGAAGGATAACACAATATCATTTTATTATTTGTTTCTAGCAAACTTTAAATGTTCACACCAAGCTCTTCTACTTTAAAATAAAAACCAACTGGTCCTTATACAAATAATATTTTGAAAACCTGTAAAACAATTCTCTAAAACTCATTTATTGCCTATTTATGCACTAATATAAACCTCTTAAATTCAATAAAAATATTATATAGAAAATGAGAGATCTAAATACAATCTTTACTTTAACATAGAAGAAGAAAAGAAGGATACCTAAAATGATGAATCGTTATTACAATCAAATGTAGATTTGCTATTTAAATATCATAAAAACAAAGAAAACCTAGTAAGACTTAGATTCTAAACATCTCATGATATAAGAATGAAAAAAATAAACAAATCTCAAGAAAAGATACATGCCAGCAAGGAAGAATTGGCTTCATATGATGAAACCAAATATTTAAAATAAAACGTAAAGGTAAAACAAAAATGATTTCTTTAAAAAATAAATTGTTTTCATAAATTGAGCTTTAGCAGCAAAACTATTTAAAGCATCAATATATTTTCTACTTAAATCTATAAATAAATTAATAACTAACTACCTTGTTTAATTAACCAAAATCAAACAAAGTCAAGTATATTATTAAAAAATAAGTATTTTAGTTAATTTCATTACTAATTGAAATTTAATACTCAAGTATTTTCTTTTAAAATTAGGAATTTAGAATTAAATCCAGAAATAACTAGACGAAGCCGTTATTAATTAAAGATCAATAGAACAAAATGAACTCTCTGCTTTTGTTAAGATAACCTTCAACTAAAGCACAGTTTACTGTAAATTATCTTAATTGAAATCAATATGATTAATTATTTTGTTCTAGTATGTAGTAGAACCTGGTAATAATTCTGAACTTGTAAAGAAAATATTAATGAAACGCTCATGGATCACAGAGATGAAGTAAAATTCTACCAGTTGGAATTTTAAATGGAAACCAACTAGCAGTGGACTCCATTACGATGAGTTAACCAAAATAGGAAACAAAAAATAAAGTACAAACCACATATAATTTCATTCAGAAATATCATCTAAAGCTAAACTATTTACTAATATTACTTACTATGCTAAGGTATTAAACCAATTTAATTAACATTTAAAAACTCATAAATTAACTTTTTTGTATCAAAAAACTACAAAGTAGACTAAAAATAATTAAACAAAATATTTTACTAATTTATTCTGAAAATAAATTTTTGTTTAAATATTTATTCTAGAAATATCAATTATTTACATTAAAAAAGACTGTGGATGAAGAGTCATATTTTACAATCCATTTAAAATAATTAAAAAATATAAAAATAATATATTCGAAAATAATTTATACTTATTAAAATTTATCTAGACTGTGGATGAGTAGGCATAGTTTATAATCCCTTCTTCATTTTTGCTTAACTTAGATTCTGAAAGTTTGGCAGATGAATTGGATGAATTCTTTGATTTATTTTTGACAGTATAGAATTCAACTGCTTTAGAAAATATATGGCTGCTTAAACCTACTGATACGAATAGAGGAAGAGGAATTAAACTTTTTAATAAGCTTGAATAATTTATGACATATATGCAAAGTTATGGGAAAAATGGAATAATCAGAGATAAATTAATTAAATTAGGAGTAATAAATGAAAATGATGTTATATCAAGCTATAAATAAAACTAGGTCTATGACTAGTACAATAATAAAAATCAATAGCTCAAAAATAAAAAAGTTGTTCTAGGGAAATAACTTATTATTTAAAAGTATTTGGAAAATCCTTTGCTTATCAGCGATAGAAAATTTGATATGCGTATATGGGTGCTAATTGATTAAGATCTCTAATATTATGTTTTTAAGTAAATTAATATTCAGATCTGTCTTTTGAATCATTTAACTTTAATTAATAAATTTTAGAGAAGGGTACATAAGACTCTCATCAGAAATATACAATTTAGACTCACAGAATTTAAATAATATTTTTATTCATTTGACAAATAATGCAGTTTAAAAGACTTCTCAAAATTATGGAAAATATGAAAATGGCAATATAATCTCTTATAAATAAATGAGAGTAATTAATAGATTTTAATTTGAATTAATTAGTTCATTATTATATAATTTTTAATAGGAAATTTTAAGAGAGAAAAATTCAAACATAAACTTTGATAGCATATTAAGCTAAATAAAGTAGTGTATTATGTACTCTATGGTTGCAGCTGAAAAAAAATTAACAAAAAGAGTGAATACAAATACTTTTGAAATATTTGGGTATGATTTTATGGTAGATTAGTAAGGAGAAGTGTCATTAATAGAAATAAATTCTAATCCATGCTTAGAAGAATCTAATTAGCTTCTTTCTACTTTAATACCTAGAATGATTAGTAAAAATATTATTAAAATGTTATTTATTTATAATTTCGATTTTTAATTAAGATGATGCGTTTAGACTTACAATAGATAAGATATTCAGTGTTAGCACTTCCTACAGTGAATCTATTTCAAATAAAAGTAAATCGTAATTTTACATCAGTAGTATTGACTATCCTGTTGATGGATATAATAGTTATGAAAATTTATGGTAAATTTTATTAGATATATTTCAATTTTTATCTTAGTTAAATTCTAAAATAAAGGGAAATAATAGGATAGCTAATGTGATTTATTTATTGCGATTTATTGAAAGAACTAATTTAATTGATTATTTATTTGAATAATGATAATATATACTAATTAAGTATTTTTAATACAGAATTGTAATGATTCTGAATTTATAAAATATTAAAATCCAATAATTAAAATATATTAAATATTAATAAATTGCTTACTATTATATCATATGCAAGATTATGTACTGTATTGGCTCAAAAATGCTATTTATTTTTTAATTCAAAATTTGATTTTCTTTAAAAATATAAAAAGTATTTTTATCTAATAAAATCAAAAATAACTAAAATAGTTGATGAGGTTTTACAATAAATGATTTATTTAATAAAATAAAATAATATTAGATAATTAATAATGTAAATGAATGAAGTGTTGTATTAATAAAGTGTCTATATATATCTATGCTAAAATAAAAATTTATTTGTCTTATGGTTTATTATGTATGTATGATTGGATTGAAATTTAATATCTAAAAAATTGTTTATATATTTTAAAAGAAATACTAAAGTAATTAATATTCACGTAGAGTTAAAGTAAAAAATTAATTTAAAATCAATAATAAATATGCAAGATTAATCAAATAACTCTATTTTAGTGGATGATTCTTTCACAGCCACTGAAATTGTTAAAGAACCAAAATATATTAGAACTTGGAGAGTTATCTTAGATAACGAAAAGTTATAAATTGAAATTGATATTAATTTTGATTTATTTCCAATGGAACAAAATAAAAGATATCAGGCTATTCTCACTCAATCCTTTTTACCTGAATATAAAAAGACATTTGCATATGCTATGTATGGGAAAATATTTAAAATTGACTTAGAATCTGATTAATATTAGAGTATTTATATTTCTTATGGAGGTCTTGTAATGAAAATGAGGGGTAAATTAAGCGATATGAGCTAAAATATTAAAAATGAAACTCGTTGTTATATTTTGCTAAGAGAAATTTGATAATAAATATATTATATAATCTAATTAAAATTGCTTTAAAAGATATAATGTTCGTCCTTTGTAAATATTTTATTATAGTAAATTCAAAATTTATAAAAAATTGATGAGTTTATCAAACAAACTTTCATTCATTTTCTTTCACTTTTGTTTTACTTTGTTTTTTATTGATTATTTAATATACTTTTTACTTATATATCTTCTCTCTCTCTAAATGAGCTACTGATATGGGTAATATTAATATTTAGTTTTGTTTGTCAATATTATGAGTAATTATTGCTTCTAGAATAAAATCTTTATGTTGTTAACAAATCTACACATAATGATTAAAAATATCGTGTTTTATTTATTTTGCAGTTAATATTGTTATTTTACTATGTTCCCGCTCTGATTTCTTTCTTAGCTAGCTTGCTTGCTATTTTTAAGTTTTTAAATTTGAAATTACAAATAATCAAAAATAAATTTCAATAAAATAATAAACACAAAAACAAAAAATTCATACTTAATTTTGGAACTTTTAAATAGATAGATAGATTTCATAAATGTCTTTCCTCCGTGTTGACGAAAATCAGTAAATTCTTTGCTTTTTTGCATTTTTCTAAAACGCTTCTTATCATTTTACATTTTTTTAATTCGAATTGATTAGAATTCCAAGCTTTATGAATGACAGCAAAAAGCGTCAGTCATGTCCTGCTCAAATTTCTGAACTCTCTCATAGATCATTTGGATAATCTTCTCAAATTTTAGGAGACTCAACAAACATGAGAAGAAGTTTTGTAGAAAATACTATGAAAAACTCATTTTTAAGTGAAAAGAAACTCTCAGTAAGCTCTCATTTTTCTGAAAAAGAATAAGGTAAATCAGAAATTAGACTTTCTAGAAACAACGATAAGCTTGATGAATCTTAACTCAAGAAGAGCAGTATTAGTAAATAAGATTATTCTATCATTGAAGAAGATTGCCTATCTTAAAAGAGCGGTATTCTCAGTAAAGAAAGTTCTGTTAGTAAAAGATTGAGCAATAGTAGCATAAAGGAAGAACTGAGTGCTAGTAGTTAAAAAAGTGAATAAGCTTTAAGCGAGTAATTAAGCTAAAATAGTTAATTACAACAAAACAAATCATCTGGCTCAACCTTGAAGAAAATTTTGATCATAGTATTCATTTCTCTTGCTTGTTTTTTAGCTGTTGCTTCTGCTAAATTTTTTATTTTGAAAGCCTAAGGACAAACAAGCTTACTTAGCAGCAATGAAGAAATTTTTGCAAAAAATAAATATTTTGATGAATTAACAAATGAAAAGTAATAACTATTAGAAGAACAAAATTAAATATAAGTTTAAAAAGATGTTAATCTTGAGATTTAAGAAGTAGAATTAGAATCTCTTCCATAAGATCAAGGACAATTAGATTCTGAATCTAAATAAAATGTATATAATAATAAATATTCTGACTAAGGTACTCCCTAATTGAGCATGCCAAAGTAAGAAATGCTCATTTAAGAAGAATCAGAATTATTCTTTAGCAATTTAGTTAAGGTTGTCTAAGCTGAGCGTAGAATCCCATACTCTTAATTTGAAGAGTACTTAGTAGATAGATGTACTCCTGCTATCCTTGACAAAGTGAAAGAAAGAGTAATTTAATTAATTGTATTATATAAATTCAAATTAAATTAATTTTATTTCTAAATAAAAAAGATATAAATTCTTGTTGATGAAAGTGTGAGTATCAAGGAAGAATTAGATATTTTAACTGGAACACGTTTCTTTGTCAGTCTTGAAAAAAATTGATTGAATAACTGAACTGAAATTCATCCTGCATCATTTTACATATTATACTTCAATAAATACTTCCCCAATTAGTTAATTAATATAAATGTCACTTATTCTTGCGCTTGTGTTTGTCTGTATAAAATATTGTATTATTTTAGACAGTTTTTATCCATTTTCTTATTCATTCCTCCACTTTTTTTGAACTAAAATTGTTTTTTCTCAAATAAACAATCATTAAACTCTTTTTTCTTTACTTTTTTATTTTTTAATATTACTAACCTAAAGTGCATTTTAAGTTTATTTAAATAAATTAATGGATGAGGGAGAAAAAACTTTGACACTTTTGATTTTAATTGTTCAGTTAGTTAATGAAATTTATTTTATATTCAGTTTCAAAATGAAAAAAACTTTCTTTATCAATTAAAAATACTCTATTACAAAAGTAAAACTAAAAAAATAATTTGTCTAAGAATAAAACCCTTGTCAAAAATAAAGAGTAAAATTAATAGAAAAGCATACTTCTACATATTTCTTTAGTAAATGTGAAGTTATATTATTGATAAAACTTTAATTAATTAAGATTATTAGTATGATATTAATAAAGATAAACATCAGAATTGTTTTTTAATTTACTTGATCCATACATACTTTACAAAATTTACATTTAAGATTATTTAAAGAAAACAAAATAAATAGAAAAATAATATTTATTATTTCAAATAAAAAACATTTTCAAAAAAATAAGCCCTTTTTTTCTTTATTCGAGGTTGATGAGTTATTTGATAGGCATTTTTAACATAAATCATAATCGCACTATTTGCATCTGTATGAATATTCTTCAGTGTTAGAAATAATTTTTAAGCAGTTATTGCATTGGATTTGGTCATATTCCTAGGGATTTATGGGATTTAGATTATGCCCCCTTTTGCATTTAGTTTATAAAATTAAAGTTTCACAAGCAGCGCAGATATCAAAATTACATGTTTCACATCTCTATGTATACTTCCCACGATCTAAAGCCTTTTTTGCACATAAATCGCACGTTACTGTATGTAATCTTATTCCTGTGAGTTAATATAATACATGTCCTGCAGGGCATTTCAATACTACTTCTTTTTTAAATTGCTTAAGCATTTCTTCATGGTTATTCATGTTCAGGAAAAGTTCAGAAAATTTTTTTTCTGTTGCTCTGATAAAGTTTAAGAAGGCATCTTAAGGAACATATCCTTTTAAAATTTCAGCTACTTATTCCTTTGTGACCATATTACTTATTTATTCTTACTATGAAGTAACTCTATCTCTTAAAGCTCTAATGCAATTATGATCACTTTTGTTATCAATTATTTCATAATATTCATCACATTCTACACATTTTTAATACCTTCTAGATCTTTTTTGATTACTAATATCTAGGTTATTCATTTGATCTTGAACATCATTATTTTAAAGGTCACTTTCTCCTTATTTTGTATGCTCCATTTTACACTTTTTAATATTTCTAAACAATATTACAATAATCTTAAACAAATTTTATTAATAATTTATAATGTTTTGAAATCAAAAAAAATTTGAGGTAAATCTCTCTGTCTCCTACAATATTATAATTAAAGTGTTATTGTTAAATTCTGATAGACAAATTATAAATTTCTGAACAAGAAATGTAATAGAGTTCTAATTAAAACAAACAAAGCCTCAAAATAACTTATTGTATTGGGTGAGAAGAATCTCTTAATAGTACTTTGAAAATAAATGTTGAGTAAAAATATTTTTAAGAAATTTGTTGCACATTAAAATTTTTCTAATTAAAATTAATTGATTAATCTAATAATCTTTTCCCTTTAGAAGCTTTTTAAACTCATACATATTCTATCCTAATTAAAGTAAATTTTTTAATAATTCATGACATCAATAAATATCTTTCATCTTAACTTTGGAAAATGCTTATTAAAATATAATTTATTGCATATTTAAGTATTTCTAAAAAATATCAAATAGAAAATCTATTTCTTTATTTAAATAATATTTTAATTATTTCCCTTTTAGAAGCTTTTTAAACTCATACATAATCTATTCTTATTCAAATAAATTTTTTAAATAGGGCAAATTTTAGAAGATCTAAAAGGTTTTCTAAAACAAAAATGAAAACATAGATGATTAGGATGAAGAAGAAGTCGAATGAATAATTCATAACTTTAAAAATATTTATTAAAATATAATTTCTCATATTTCTAAAAAATATGAAATAGTACATACATAGATTTGTTTGTAGATTACTTTAATAATATTTTTATTATTTTTCTTTTAGAAATATTTTACACTTTTTATTGTGTTCAAATTCATAGAAAACTTAAAAAGTTTTTACAATAAATATCATTGGAAAAAAGACTGAATGATACTATTTTTGAGAGCCTATCTATATAGAGAGAGCCATAAATAATAATCAAATTATTGGTGATAATGTTTAAAAGAAATTTAATATTTATTTAAAATTTTACATTAAAAGACTAATATGTATATATATATTTTTTTTTACTTTTCTAAATTCAGTGTAAATTTTTATTGAAATAAGTTATTATTTTATTTCAAATTTATTAATGCTTATAGTAAGGCTTTCTAATAACATCTTATGAGTTTAATCTCTCTGAGTGTCCTATTTAATTGTTTTATGGTTATTAGTTTAAATAAAGCTGAAATGCTACTTTTTATATATAAATTTTACCTGGAAGAAGATAGTTAGGGTTAAGAGGGTTTAATTATCTTTTAGTAATAAATTTATATTTATTTTATTCACAAGAAGTACCTTCGATATCACTTACATTTAGGGGATTTTTTAATTATCTTCTTTACTATTTTAAGGATAAGAATATTTATGTAAATTGATTATTGTAATTATTAAATATTTAATTACATCCATAAAATATCTTTTTTCATTTCCTGAATTAGCCCATGCTAATTCAATATCTCTATTATAATTAGCTTATCTTTATTTAAAAGCAATTTTAGGTTTTTTTATAGTTGATTCTGTTCCTTCTATATACCCATAGTTTTTCCTTTTTTTAATATTTTTTTTGGTTTATTCATTTATGTTTAGATAATTTACTCATTTGGTATGTCATATCTAGGTTCTAAAGGATTTGTAGATCTGTTCCTTTTGTGTTCACCATCTTTATTGATATCTTATACATCATACTAATAATTAGGTTTGGAAAATATTCTCCTTTATCTTGTTTTACTACCTTCAATTTCTGTATATGGATCTACATTTCTTTAATAACTCATATTTCTTGGTTTAGCTGAGGTTCCTTCAATATCTTTTATATACATGCTATCCCTAATAAAAGTATTATTTATCTATTACTATGAATTATTCAGGTTGCTGAGGGAAGGTAGCTTGTACTCTGGCACTAAAGGATTTGTTTTTCTCTGACAAGCGCTTGCAAATCTATTTTTACAAGGAGAGGCTCCATCTATATCATCTGTTCTCATAAAATAGTAGCCTTTTTATGTTTTTGGGTCTACATCTAAAATTTACATTCAATAAGATTATTTATAAAACAATTTATTGTATTAATTGATTTTACATGGCTTTTTTAACTAAACGCTATATGTCTGCTCTATTCCTTAATATTAAAATATTTATTTAATTATTTGGCTTGATAACTTGCAATACCTTATGAACTTTATAAAAAAGAATTGTTTGTTTGTTGTCCAAGAATAACACTCATTAATATTTATTTATTTGCTTTTTAATTGGATTTATTATTAAATACCTTCAATCAATAGATTCATTTATTGTTGAATTAAAACCATTCAATTATTTCTAAATTATTACAAATATTAAATTTATTAATCTAATTTGATCTTTTAATAAATATTTTTTCAATAGAATAAATTCTAATATTGACAACAAACAAAATATTTAATTACAAAAACTAAAAAACATTAATTTTCATTTATCTCCTAATTAGAATAGTTAAAAAATACAACTCTAAGTGTTAAAAAAGACAAAATCATAGATAATATAGTGATTTAATTGCACAACAAATAATGATTCTTCATCATGATGGCTTTTATTAATAACTTTTATTTTATCTTGATCAAAGTTATAAAAATGTTATTTTATTCTTAAAATGTAAAAATTATGTTCATTTACTCACTTGTTAAAATTGCTATAAACTCCTATCTAAATATTAATAGAGATACTAAAATTGATTCTTTTTTATCTCTTTTAAGCAAAAATAGTGATTATTTTAAACACATTTTATTTTTAGTAAGAAAAATTGTGAATGCTTTTTTAAAAAAGATAAAAATTATTTTTATATTTCTACTAATTAAAATCCTTAGTAATGAAGATTCTGAAGTATTAAAAGAGACAAAACGATAGATAATATATTTCTTTCCTTTGGGCACAAGTAATGATTTTTATATCAATAATTACTTTAGACAGTGTTTGGGGTAGACACAATCAAAAAAGATTTGATTAAAATTAAAATCTGGTTAATTATTTCTAATAATAACTAATATTTGTTTAAATTATTTATCAAAAACTTATTTATTTACTTATAATAGGATAGGATTTATTTTTTTTTATCAATGAACAATAACGAGAGGCCAAATTCAATGACAGATTAGTAACACGTGTCAATAAAAAATAGCTTATATCATGCTTTAAAAAGAAATGATTTAGAAAGAGTTAGGAAAATGATGAGATTATTTTAAATTGAGCCAGGAGAGGAGATATCTACATTTGGTAATTAATGGACTCCTATTCATTATGCTGTTTTCTTTAAAACACCTAAAATATTAGAATTTTTAATATAGCTTACCTATCTTAAGTATAAAAATAATATAGAAAAATTTGTTTAAATTATGAATATACCAACTAAATCTGGGCATAGTCCTTTAATGGTTGCAGCAGTTTATGATGCTGTTGATTGTTTGAAAGTATTATTTAATTATGGTGGTTTATAATTATTTAAAAAGGACTGCTCTGCAATGGATTGTATAAAATTAGCTATTAAATATGATTCTAAAGATGCAAATGACTTTATTCAAGATAAAATAGCATAAAATAATTTTTAAGAATTCTTAGAAGTAAAAGAAGACGCTTTTAAAAATATTCCTGATCTCAAAACTCTTTTACATCAGCGTTATGAAGTTTAGATGCCAGAAGAATTAGTCTTATAAAATAGGGATATTTTACTCTATGGTGAACCAATAAGTTGTATTATTTGTCTTTAAAATACAGGATTTTTAAGATACTCTAATTGTTGTGGATAACCACTTCATTAACATTGTCATGCCGAAAAAATTATGCAGTGTCCTCTATGCAAATCAAATAATTTCTACTTAATATCTGAAGTTCTTCATCCAAATAGAGCCTTCACATTTGATCCGAATTCCGAATACATAAAGGTCTAATAACAGGAAACATAAGATTTAGGATAAGATGGAGAGTAATAACAAGAATAATAAAATAAAGAAGAAAATGGATAATAACAACATGTAGGTATTCCTTAAAATAGTTAGGAAAATTAGCAAAACTTATAAACAGACAAATGATAAATAAAATATCTAAGATTAAAATGATAAGTCTTCGATTGCTGGCTAAGATGTTTAACAAAATCATGAAACTACTAAAAATGAATGAAATTTATTCTTATATTTATAAATATTATTTAAAAAGGATTCAAGCTAAAAAATACTTAAAAAAAAAGCAATATTGTAATTATTTTTATAATTATTAGTAAATTCATAAAAAGATAAAATCAATAAAACTATTACTTTTTCTATTATTATTTCTCATTTTTTAATTATTTTTACTTTCAACCAGCAAATTATTCCTAAAGATTTATTAATCACATTAAATTTGATCAGATTTTTAAGATTTAAAATATTTGGAGATATTTTATTAAATTAGAAATCTATATTTCAAATTAATATTGCAAGTTTGTTTTAAGAGTTTGTTATCTTTTTTCATAAATAATTACTTATTTTGAGTATTATTATAAATTTTTTGGGGAGAAAAATGAATTAAAAATATTTTTCTGTTATTCTTCTTCTTTTTAAATTAAAGGGTATTTACAATATTCTAAATATTTATTGAACATAAAGAGGATTTCTTGAGAAATTCGTTAAAATAGTTTAATTATTTTTAAACATAAAATCAAAAATTTTATGGTTTAAATATATTAAAAAAAAAATGAGTATGAGTGAAACTAATGAGTGAGTGGGTGGTTAATTAAGAGAAAGTAAGATTACATGTGTTAATGAAGGAATTAACTAACTACCATTGATTAATAAATTCATTATCTAATTATTTCATCAGGTTTATTATAGTTGTTAAAAATAAAATTTCTTAATTATTCCAATCAATTTTTTTTGAAATAAGAAATTAAAAAAGATAGATAGATAGATATATTTGTTTCCTTTCTTTAATGAGCTTTAAAAACTATTATAAAGAAATTGTTATTAACTTTTAGACTGAAAGATCTGATGATCCTTCTAATTTAGAGATTACTATAAAAGATAATTAACAGTAACAATAAAAACACGAAGGATAAAGTTAAAACATTTAGATATCTAGCAATAGTCTTCCTACCAAAAATTCACCAATTTCGAAATAAAAGATTGATGATTCCCAAAATTCTCCTTTTTCATTCAGTTAAAAGTAGCATAATAAAACTTAAAGCTTAGCTAAAAATATGTCTTAGTCATCACTTAACTAACTAAAAAATTAATAAGCTAATTTTTCTGAAGTATTAGAAGGTTTAAATAAATAAAATATGCAGAGCCAAAGTTAGAAAAGTCTGATTACCAAATAAAATAATAATAACGAGTTACCGCCTTAAGCGTAAAGCAAGAAAAGTGCATAAAAAAATGATAAATTTTAACAAGATTAATAGAATACCTATCAATTTTAGTTTTAGTAAAGACAAGAAAGGGTTAAGGAAGACTTTGATTTGAATAGTTAGGAATATAAAAAAGATGTAGTTGAAATAAATAAGAAAAAACCCTCACCTATTAAGCTAAGTCCTACTTAGAAACCTCGAATAAATATGTAAATAAATAATAAAGTGAGTGATTTTAACTAGAATACATAGAATAGTGGGAGTAAATAATAAAAGAATAACAATAATTACTATTAATAATTTGAAACTTTTTCTGCTAAAAATGAATCATTGGAATTTAGCAATAAAAATTCAGATATTTCTGATAATTCTTAAGATAACATTAGAGAGTAAAGGTTAATTAATTTGTAGAAAAAGTACATAGAAAATTTCGATAATGAAAATAATTAGATTAACATAGATAAATTAACTGTTACTTCAAGTTTGTCAAGCAATCTTAGACTTAGTGATTAAAATATTTAAGGAAAATATTCTTTCTAAAAAACTATTTAAAATTAAGTTGAGAGTCCTCAAAAGTTCTAAGATTCTAGCATAGATACTTCTCGTAATACAATAAAAACTTAAGGTATAGCTAATAATTCAAAGTTTAATGATCCTGTAAGCAGTCTTCATGAAAAATCTACTTGTAGAAATAACTATAAAGAAAACCAAGAAGATTTTATTTAATTCAATGAAGATTTTAACCACATTGATTAGCAAAATAAACCATCTGGAAATAAAAGTTAGACAGAAAAGAGCTCATCAGATTAACAAAATAATAAAGGATAGAAATCTTCAGAGGAGTTATCTAATCTAAAGACATAATAATATTAAAATTAAAATAGTTTCTAGGACAAATATGCAGAAAAAGAAAATAACAATAAAAATATCAAGGGGAAAACTTAATAAAAAAAATATAACTAAATGAATGAATAGATAGATCAATTAAATGCTCAAAAAGAAACACTTAAAGCTTATGAAAGCTTGAAATTAAATGATCTATAAATATTTATAAATGAAAATATTCTCTTACAGCAGGAGTTAAGCTTTGCTAGGTAAAATTTAAAAGAAACAATAGAGCATTATGAGAGGTAATCAGATTATTATAAAGATGAAATTGAGAGATTAAAATAACACTTGAAAATTTAAGAGTTAAACTAGTAAGATTTAAACATATAAAATGAATTAAGGAATCAAGAATTATTACTTCACCAACAACTTGAGATTGAAGCACATAAATAAGGCAAAAATGAATAATTATCACACATCATTAAAAAAATTCAATAAATTGATATTCAAACCGAAATAGTAATTTTCTAATTTAAATTTTAAATTGTTTTTTATTTATTATTTTTAAATAAATAAATAAATAAAAAGATGTTTCTTCATAAACTTGAGTAGGAGAGAAGAGAAAAAGAAGAGGTCATAGAAAAGAATATAATTCTTTCATAGCAAATTTAAGATCTTCAAAGTAGCTTAGATTATTGTAGAGATTACTTTAGAACATCCCAAGATGCATAAATGAAGGAAAAAATAGAGCTGAATCAATCTATCAGAATTGAATTGGAAGCTAAAAATCAACAAATTCTTGAGGAAAGGAGATAGCATAAATTATAGTTGAATTTAATTAATGAAGAAATAAAAAGATAGACAGAAGAGCATTAGAAATATATAGAATAAACAGAATAACAAATATCTAATATTGAAACATTTTACAAAAAATAGCTAGATGATTTCAAGAGGACTTATGAAATATCAATTTAAAAAACAAAATGTATAACAGATGAATTTGATAGATTAATGCAAGAATCAAATAAGTAATTCTATTTTCAATTTAACATTTTTATCAATTAAAATTATTTAGAAATAAGGAATTGCTTTCAAATTGTTAGAAATAACTCAAGAACTGTGAGATCCGTAATTCTTAGCTCACTGATAAAAATGTTTAGTTTAATAATAAAATAGTTGAAATAAATAACATATTGATAGAGAGAGAATACGAAAAAGATGCCATGTTAAAAGAAATTAATTAATAAGCATAAAATATAGAAGAGAAAGAAATTATTATTGATAGACTTTCAAAAGAAGAAGAGGAATATAAGAAACTTTAATTCTCATTTAATGTAGAGGGTAAGAGAATATAAGAACTCTAAGATTAAATAGATCATTTAGGAACAACATGCACAAATTAGGCTGAAGAAATTGAACAATTAAAAATCAACTTAGATTAGAAATTATAAGAAAATAAAGCTATTAAAGAAGAATTTGAAGCCTATTTAGAAAAAAATTCAAAAATGAATGATATTACTATTGAATTTTCAAAGCAAAAGCAGAATTTGGAGTAATAAATTATTTAGTTGCGTCTCAGTAATGAAGGAATATCTGCTAAGAACTAGCTTTTAGAATAATAGGCTCAAAAATTAACTTTGAGTCATCAAAACATGTAGTAACAATTAGAATAAAAGGAAGAAATGCTCACAAAATTCACCAGAAAAGAAGAAAAAAACAATAGAAAATATTAAGAAAATATAATGATTTTAAAATCAGAAATAGAATAATTACAAATTTCTGATAAATAAAAAGCTGAAGAAAATGCTAAATTGAAGCTCAAAGTAAAAAAAATTGAAAATGAAAGCTTTGTTTAATTGGAAGAATTCAAAAATCAGCTTGAATCTTATTACAACAATTTAATTATTGTAAATAATTTTATTTAATTTTTGATAATTCTTTTCCTTCTTTAATTGCAATTTAATTTAAATGTTTTTTATTTACAGAAATATTAAGGAGATAGTAATAGTGAAACACAAAAGGAATAACTCCAAAATGAAATTCTTTCACTTAAAAAAAAGATTTGTAGTCTTGAAAGTGACTGGTCTTTATCTATCTTAGAAAATCAAAGACTCTAAAGAGACCTACAAGAAAAGAATGATGAAATAGAAATACTATTTAACCGTCTGAAAGAGATAGAAATTCTTAAATCTTAATTAAACTTGTAATTACAAGAAGTTGAAATGCAAAGAAAAAATGAGATAGTAAATATTTATCAAATTTTAGATACTTATTTTATTTATTTTTTTATTAAAAGGAAGCCTCTCAAAAAATATATGAATGAGTAAGGATTGTAAAAAAATATTTATTTCTAATGTAAATAAACTAAAGGATTAATTGAATCATTTATTAACTAAATTGAATAAAAAAAATGTGTAATACACCCATAATTAAAAAAATATAAAATTAACAAATTGTTTAATACTTTTTAATATATATTAATATTAATTCTTAATAGTTATTTTATTTTCAATATTTTATAAGCAGTTAAATTAACATTTTCTTATTTAATTCTTTTTCATAGTTTTAAGAAAAGAAAAATTAAGAATTGTTTGTTTGTTATCTACAAAAAAATAATTTGTTCTCATAATTCAAATATATATGTAGTACTTGTCATGAAATCAAAATAAATTAATTATCAATAAAATTGTTTAACATTAATTTGTAAAATTTACAAATATTATGATAAAAAACAAAAATAAATTTAACAAACACTTTTTAATTAATTTAGATATTGAAAATTATTTCTTTCAATGAAAAATTCTATTTTTATTTTAATGTGAAGAAGTAATAAATAAAGCAAAAAATATATATCTGATGAGATCTTAAATTTATAAAAGTAAAATTTTTAAATGTATTTTTCCATCTTTTTAAAAGGAAGAAAAGAATTTTATTCAAAAATAATTATTAATTTTTATTTTGATAATACAATTAATTTTATGAAAGGTTAAATATACAAGTTCATTCTAATAGAAATATTTAATATAATTAATTTAAACTTGATACCAATTTTTTCTTCTTCTAAGTTTACATCTATAGTATTTTTATCATTTTTTATGATATGAATATGATAAAAACTGCCTTCTTAATTTTATGCTTTTGTTTTTTAGTTACATGTAAATTTATTAAATTTTATTTACTTTTCTTGAAAATAAAAAATTTGGTTTTATGTTAAACTATGTTTCAAATCATGAGATAAATAGAAAACTCTATCCCTACCACTTTATAGATTTACTATAGTTTAATAGACTTTAATCTTGTAAATTTAGATTAATTAAAAATAATAATTGTTTAAAAAAAATGTGAGAAATTCGAAAAATATGTGGCAGTCTAAGTTTTTCTAAAAAAACTAAAAAAAAAAAATATTGTAAATGATAAAAATTATTATAAAATAACAAACACAAAATTTGTGTAAATATGAATGAACCAACCATATGAAATTTATTACCAATTAAGGTTCTTAGATTGAATTAAGTCTTTAAAAATTGTATGTATCCATTCATTTCATGTTAAAGATTATAGCAATTTTTATTATCAAGTGAATTACTTAACTTAATTAATTTCGAATTCATTCATTTATTTTATAGTAATTCTTTTATGTTATAATAATTAAAGTAAAAACAGTTTGTTACGGATTATTTCTATGAATACATAAAATTAATTATTTCCTTCTTCTATGCTAATGAGTGGTATAAGAGAGGGCGAACATGTTAGATAACTAAAAATTATAGATCAAGTGAGAAGAAAAAGTTTTTAAGATGATGATATCATGAGTTTAACTTCAACATATAATAAAAAGCAAAAGTAACATTAGTAAATCCTTATTTTATTAGACTAAAATATATATCAAAAGAAAATGAAAAGTAGTTGAATTAATAGTTCAAGTACTTTTTAAAATAATTATCAATATTTAAATCATATTTATTTATTAATGTTTAAATTTTTGAAAATATTATATAAGATCATAAACAATCGAAGATTTAAGCTAAGTTGAAATAAGTAGGAGTTTGGATTTTGCAAAAGTAATGGATTAATTTTCATTTCAATAGCCTATGGATTAAAAAATAAAATCAAGAGTTGTTAATTCCCTTTTAGAATATAATGGAAATCTTTAGTATAGGAGTAGTATTATGAACAAGAGTCCTAACTTTTTAATTTAAGAAACACATGAAAATTTTGCTTAAAATGACCAAAATAGCTATGTGCTTAATAACTAAAGTTAAAGTTAAAACTTACTATGCTAAGATCTACATAAAGATTAAAGTTTTTCTATTAGAGGTAAAAAAAGTTAAGATCAAGATATAAAAAAAAGATCACCATAAAATATAAAATTAAACTTGTAAAGTATTGAGGAAATGTCCAAATTAAATTCACCTTAAACGTAAGGGAAGGAAAGTTTGTTGATAGATTCTCAAAGGTTGGGTGCTAAAGATGAAACATAAAAATAAAAGACATCTGGCTTTAAGTTTTCATTTTTTCTAAGAAGCGCTATGATTTCAAAGTTCATACAGCTGATGAAATAAAAAACAAATAAGTATCATCTCTCTAATTTGGAGAATACTTAGTTTAAAATTATAAATGACAAAGCTTCGTTTTTCTTATACTACGTTTAGCATAAGTTGATTAAAGAAAACGTAAAATTAAAAAAAATACTTTAGAGATTTATCTCTTATTAAAATAAATAGGGAGGAGATGATTAAATTAAAACAGGTTTTTTAAGAAAATTGAAAAACTGTATGTAAATTTCTTTTAAATCATTTTATAAAATTATAAATATTTTTAATTCAAATCAAAATAGAAATTTTAAAGATTTATCTCTCAGATTAGAATATAATTGATCCTGTAAATATTTATTTTAAAGATTTCTTTTTTTTTTTGTGATTCTAATATTAATTTTTCTTATTAATTATTAAATATATAGGATCACTGGTTTAAGATTGTTTGGGATTTGGTAGTTATTATATAAATAATTATTTTGACTATAATAATCCCTTTAAAAGCAGCATTTAGCATCAATAATGAATCATACTTCTCTCAAGATAACTTTGTTATTGACTTGGTTACTATATATTTACCATTTATTACGTTCTTTTTTGAAATAATTATCAATTTCAATACAGTAAATAATAGATTTACCATTCATCATTAATTTTTAATAAATAATTGAATTTAAAAAAATAGGCAATTTACAAATCAGGGCAGATTATAAAAGAGAGAAAATATATCATGAAAAAATATTTCAAAAATAAATTAATGTAAATTAATTATTAGAATTGAAAACTAAATAATAACTTTATTCAATTTATTTTAAAAAGATATGAAATGCTAATATACTTTATCTACTTTGCTAGTATGAAAGAGGATTCACTAAATTATTTATAATTGGTTATTCTCATAAGAGCTAAGAAGATTTTTGAGCTACTTAAATAAATATTCACTAGATTAGATTAAGAACAGAATTACTACATTTATACTAAAATATTTCGTATAGTGGCGACTTTGCTAGTGACATGCCACATCATTTCTTGTATTTTTATATCAGTTGGTTTAAGTATCAAATAATTGGGAGAAAATAATTGGATTGATAGACATTTTGTAAATATAAATACTCCTATTACAAACACAAGTATCTATGTAACTGCTTTATATTGGAGTGTAATCACAATGATCACAATAGGCTATGGTGATGTCATCCCTATTAATACAAGTATACCTTAAATTATTACAAAAATCATTTTTCTCTTCAATATTTAATAAATTTAGATGAAAAAGTATTTGTCATCTTTGTTGCTTTTATAGCATGTGGTACATACGCTTACACTTTCAATTACATTGGTAATTTATAATCCTTATTTATAAGTTTAATAATGTTAATTAATCCTTTTTAGGTGAACTTGTGAAAGAAATTCAAAGAGAGAAAAAGGTAAGTAAGAGCAAACTATAAAAATTAAATCGCCATATGAATGATAGAGGAGTTCCAAAATATGTAATGCAACAAGTTAAGAAATACTATGAGTATATTGATAGAGAAAATCAAAAAAATTCAAGTGATGGATATGAAATGATAAGCAGTTTACCATAATCGCTAAAAGATGATGTCATGCAAGAACTTTACGTGAAAGTTATAATGCAAAACAAGTTATTTCACCTCAATTTTAGTTAAAATTTTGTGAATGAGTTAGCACTATATGTAAAAGAAATAAAAATTGGGCCAGAAATATTCTTATATCATTAAAATGAACATTTAGATAAACTATACTTTGTGCTTAAAGGAAATATTTCATTAATGTGGAAAGTGAAAAGTGACGAATTTGTTAATCTTTAGCACATTAAAGTATATTTTTTTGTTTTTATTAATACATACATATTTTTATTAAATTATTTTAATAAAGAAAGGAGATACACTCGGCCAAATAGAACTTTTTACAGAACAAAAGACTTAGTATTTTGCAAAAACCCATGATGTAGTTACACTAGCTTATATTACTTTTGGAGACTTTAGATATGTTATTTCCAAATTCCCAGATGAATTTGTAAAATTAACTCTAATAAATTTTATTTTTTCTAAAAATTTTTATTTGAAGGAAAAATATCATAAGATAAAGGACAAAGCTAACTTTTATTAAGAATATACTGGACTAGACATGAAATGCTTAAGCTGCAATCAGTTTTCGCATTAAATTGCAGATTGTCCCCAACTGAAATATTAAGCAAACATTGATAAAATAACATATTAATACAACCATTAAGATGCTTTTTAGGAGAGAACTAGATAGGAAAGAAGAAAAAGAAGAAAAGTAAACCCTATTTCCATTTCTTAGGAGATTTAGAATTTCGCTTACATCTTTTAAAAGAATAATTAAAAATTCAATTACTAAGTAACTAGAATTGTGTAAGATGGAATATCACCTTTCCATAACACAAGTTCACCTTAAGGAACTGATGGTGAAGAAGACGATATTTATATGTATAATTAAGTAAATTTTGGAAATGTACGAGATGATAAAAAAAGAAAAAGCTTCTTTATGAATAAAAATTACATAAAAACCTAAACTCATACAGAATTGAATTAGTCGATAAATCAGTCAATTGATCATACTGAAAATATTGGAGATGAGGGAGGTACTCCAATTAATTAAGCTTCAAAAATTTCAGGTTTTACTAAAGCTAAATCCAAAAAAAGTTTGTACATATAAAAATAAATAATTTTGCAGCTTTAAAAAGAATATGAATAAGAACTGCTTAATGAAAAAAAGGAAGAAGCCATTAGAATCTAAAAATAGAGATTTCCTTAATTGACTATTCAACAAAATAAAAATTAAGATTAGTTTGATGCATAACATTTCATTTAGAGCACTAATAGCATTAACTCTCCTAGTTTAATTAACAATAATGCTGGTGCTCTCGAAATACCTAATCTAATTGGAAATAATAGAGAAACAAGTATCTAAATCTATAATAATAGTGACACAAATTCTATTTATTTGAATAGAAGAATTTCAGCTCAATCTCCTGCAGCTAATAATAATCAATTTGAAGATTATTTTGAAACAGAACAACATATTTAATCAACGAATAACTTTAATTGGTTACATAAGCAGTAAACAATTCAACTGCAGCCATATACAATTAACTAAAACTCTAATTATATCTAGAGTATACCTGTTATTAGAGGAAGGCAAAGCTCTATACAGAATGTATAACTTGATAATAAAAGCCCTATATCTCCAAAAAATCAAAGCAACTTTGAATAGAACTCTGGTTATAATCTCATAAACAGTGTAACACAAAATAATAATCTACAAAACAACAACAACAACAACAACAACAATAGCAGCAGCAACAATAATAACTTAAATAATAACACAATCAGCAACCATAACAACTATATTAGCTCTAGTACATTTTTAACAAATAACAGTAATATGAATTCTAATTAAAATCATAGGAGCTAAAATTAATTTTCTTTAGGAAGGGTTGATACTATTTTAGGAACATAATACTAAAAAATTCTCTAACCTACATAGTAAGCTACACTTAATGAATTAAGCTTTAGGGAAGAAACAAATAAAACAAATACTAAGTCTGGGATCGCCTCTTAGACAAAAAAGAAAAAATCAAGTCAAAATATTTATTCTCATTTACAACAAAACTTACAAAATTCACCAAATATATAATTAAACAAAAATGATTTTTATATGATTTTAGCTTTTGATAAAATGAAGTAATATGCTTACTACTTCCCACACAATAACTTAACTCACATACTGAAATTGTTTAAGAAAAAGTAAGTTAAGTACATTAAACAAAAAAAAATAAAATAAAAACAATAAAATTTCAAACATAAAACTTCTATGTTTATGAGTAAAGATTTCAAATGATAATAATTCAATCAATATTTAAACAAACAGTAAACTTTTCCACTATTTATTTAATATATTTTCTAGGTATTTTATATTAAATCATCAATTCTTCATATATTCAATTGCAATAAACTTTACTTTCAACTACAATAAATAAAAATAATTTTGTTTTTAGACACATTCAAATTTTTAATTGTAGCTTTATCAAAAAACATTACCCAAAAAATAAAATTTAGGATGACTTTTTATGAAAGAGTTAAAATTATAGGTATTTTTAAAATATAATTTATTTAGTAAAAACAGGGGATGCTTCTTAAAATAATTTAATAAATGATCATCATTAAAATAATGAATACCCAGTTGTTAATAATATTAATTTAAGTAAGGAGAATAGTCGCTTTAAGTAGAATTATTCAAACTTTTAACTTAATTAATATATTGATTAGCATTAGTATCATATATATGGTTGATTAAGCGAATCATAAATTTAAAACATGACCTTTTGAGATAGCCAAAGTGAATAATATTGAAGATATTATATAATTGTTATTTTTTTATCTTTTAAAGTTTTAAAAGTGTTTAATTAAAACAAATAGATTTACATGCAATAAATGAATTTTAAAAAGAATAAATGAATTATTATTTTTATTTTATCAGGTATTTTTTTTTCAAAAATATAAATCCCAAAAATTTCTCATAATTTAAAAGGTTTAGGAGTATTCGCTATTTTGTTAAATTTATTTTTAGTATGCTAAGGCTCTTAATAATTCAGAATTTTTAAACCTAAATTGCCTCATAGTTATTAAATATAATTGCAATTCAATACTTTCAGAATTCCATAAAACTTTGAATTCATCAAATTTTTTTTCATATTCTTCATATCCATTTTTTTCTTAAGAAAGAATCTATGGCTATTTACATTCAATTTGAATTGATTGTCTTCTTTCTTCCTATGATTAGTTTATTTAATCTGAAGTAATTTCCTTATTATTTGAATCTTCATTTCTATCAGAAAAATTTGATGAATAATCGCTATCGGAATCTAAATATGAATCTGAATCATCACTTTCATAATCATTAAAATCCTCTTCTTCTAATAATTATTACATTTTTTTCTTTATATTTTTACTTTGCTTATGTTAATCTAAAACAAGTTCTATAAGATAAGGATCTAAAAAGTGTTGGAGTTTCCAATTTTGTTAAAAATAATAAGAATGCCATTTCTCTTATTAATCATAATTTAAATTTAAATCTGAATAGAAAAAGTCTAATACCGAGTTTAAGTTTATTAATGATTTAAAATATTTAACTTTATTTTCTAAATTATATTACTATAATTCATATTGTGTGATCACTATTCCTAATTTTGAAAGGTTTTAGCACTTAGAAAATAGATCAAATAATTGGATTGAATTATATTTCTGGCTTTATTCAGAGCGAAGATTAAAAAATAAATTTGTTAGATTTTTGATTTAATCTAAATTTTCAAACATTTCAAGTTAAAAATTTTATTAATTGTAATACTCAGGCTTAATTGTGAACTCAGAAATTAAAGTGATCAAACTATTTTTGTTAGTTAAAATAAATTTATTATAACCCTATGCTAACTTTCTATCTATTGAAGACACTTCTAATTGCAAATGTACAGTTTCTAAGCATATAAACTAACTTAATCCCTCAAAGAAGTTAACAAATAATTCTCCATCAAATATTCTACCCTCTAAACTCAATCTAAGTACCTTCAAACTTTTACATATTGGTTTTCCTTTAAGTGTACTTTTAATATTTTCATAAGCTTCAGCTTCTTAATAATTACTCCAAAACTCCAATTAAAATTATTCTAAATGATCTAATTCAGATATCATATTAATTAGATTTTCAAAGCTATAGCTACCTAGATTATTTTTCTCAAGACCAAGCTATAAAATTTTGAGATTTTTAAGTTATGAAATAGTTTTTGTGATATTTTCACATCCTAAATCTCTTATATCATTATATCCAAACTCTAATCTAAGAGAGTTTAGCTATTGGAAGAAAGGAACAAACTTACATATTTCTTCAGTTATATAATGTTCCATTTATTAGTTAGAAAAATGTAAATATAAATTTTTTAAATTCTTTAACTTTAATATCTCTTTTAGATTAGAATTTAAGAATTCATTATCAGTATTCTATTCATTTTTATAACTTACAATACTTAAAGTTTCTAAATTTTTAAAGTCTTAAAAATCTATTATCCCTTCTTTCTACAATTACTCTATTTACTCAAAATCACATAATCTTAAACTTGTTAGGTATAGCGCTACAATCTTAACTTAATTTTTCATATCATGTAATTTATCCTTAATAACTTAACGAGATAGCATTAGATTTTTAATCTTCTCCAAATCTTATTCAGGAAGATTTTGAAACTGTTAGATAATGCTTTTATAGGCGATCATTTTATTTCCCCTTATTATCTTTTAATAACTAATTAATATCCAATTAATATTTTTGTCTTTTTATTTATTTTATTTTTATGGTCCTATTCTTATTATAATTTCATCAGCTTTTCATATTTTTTCTTTAGTTTAAGCATCATAATTTATTTTTTTAAATAAAAATTTTTTTGTTAAATTCTGTTTTCAAACTTTTTTGGGAATTTAAAAAAAATATAAATTTTTTTTGTCACAAAGAATACTTTAAAGAATTTAGTTAAATTTTTAATAAAAAAATTATTCACATACATAAAAAGAATAAATATATAAAATGAGAAAGAGTGGATGATGATGGGAGGGATAATATTTGGAATAAAATACAAATATTAAGTTAACAAAGAAAATACATTAACAGTGAGATATTAGTATTTCTATTAATATCTATTATTAAAATTATCAAATTAATCAAAGATCTTCGTTCTTTTCAACCCAAGGGAAGCTATTTATTATAAAAGATATATTTAGTTTTAAAGTCTCAAATTTTAAAATATTTTAATTGTTTTTTAGTCAAATAAAATTATTATTTACGTGGTCTTTTCCTTGAGGTACTTGAGGAAACCTTCTTCAGTTCTGTCACCTTCGAAGTCGATGGGAGCAGACTTCTTACCGTTTTGATAGAACTTGATGGTGGGGAAACCTCTAATGTTAACTCCGGGAACTTCGTTAGCGGTAGCATCGATCTTGGCAATAACGATGTTGGTGTTGTGTAAGAGCTTCTTAGCAACGGAATCGTAGATGGGAGCAAGTTACTTGCAGTGACCGCACCAGGGAGCATAGAATTCAACTAAGACATCCTTGTTAGAGTTGATGACGATGTCATCGAAGGTCTTACCGACGAGGACCTTGACGGGTTCATCATTGGTGGCGGGGATATCTTCAGACTTCAAGTAGGTTTGGAGCTTACCAGCAAGATATTCAGAGACGAATTAGTTGATGGTGGCAAGAGTGATTTCAGAGGAAGTGAACTTGTACTTAAGGACTTCGTGGCTGGAGTGAACGAGCATCAAAGCGGGAACTTAAGCAGTGTTAACACCGATGTAGTCAGCGAGTTTTTGGTAGTGACCGAAACCATCATCAGGCTTGGAGATAGAGAAGACGATCTTACCTTTGTTTTCTTCAGCAGAAGTAGCAAAAGCCTTTTCAGCAGCAAGGGAAGCTTCGTTGCTGTTGGAGAAAAGGAACAAGGTGGGGTTACCTTATTAGAAGACCTTTTGGATGGCTCTGTCGTTGAAGGGCATAACGATGGGGAAGGAGTTAGTGTCAACGAAAGTCTTTAAGTTGGCAACGTTGAAGGCACTGGAGAAATCGTTTCTCTTTTCATCGAAGTGCTTGTAGAGGACGACGTTGTTAGCAGCAGCATTTTCAGCAGTTCTTAATTCAGCGTTGAAAACATGAGCGAAGGCGAGGTCATCATAAGACATAGCCAAGGACTTGAAGGCTTCGTAGTTAGCATCCTTTTCACTTTCACCTATGATTTTTAAATAAATCGATTAATAAGTAAATCTTTATATCTTTTTAAAGTTTCCAATTTTTCAATTTTTGATAAAGTGATGAAGTTTTTAGATTTATGAATGAGTGAATGATTATTGTTTATCTGCTTGTTTGTTTGTTTGCATTTAATAATGAATAATTATTTGGCTATGATAAGGTTAACAAGTTTTACTAAACTTCTTGATATTACATACATATCTTATTATAATTATAAAGAGTTTTTATGATGTCAGTCAAATTATTTTCAAAATTTTTGATGAAACAACTTTAATGATTTGCTCTTGATAGTTTAGAATCTTTTTATAATATCAATATGTTAGTTTCCCAATCTTTTGCATCTATTATTTTAATATTATTCTCTTGTAAAATAAAGGAAAATTTTAGTGAGCTAATTTATGTTTTGACTGATGAAGACTTCTATTATGAAATTTGTATGCTTATCCTATTATATTGCTTTAAATTCACTACATTTATTAGCATTCTTGCAGCCTATTAGAATGTATATTTGTATATATTCATTTATTTAAAGCTAATTTTTAAAGAATGACATTTCATTTGAAAGTATTATGTTTAAACAGCCAATCATCCATCAATATATTCATTTATTCACACTTTTATTTGTTGTTTATTTTATTAAATTTTGAAAAAAAGCTTACCAAAGTAAACGATGGCAACTTGGTTCTTTTGGGTGAAGGCAGCCAATTCTTCAGCAGTGTTAATAGCTTCAGAAACGGAACCGGTTCTCTTCTTGATCCAGTTGATGATGTCCTTTTCAGTTCTACCACCGTTGAAGTCAACAGGGTTTTCAAGGTTACCGTTGATGAAGAACTTCAAGGTGGGGAAACCTTGAATGGAGAATCTGGTACCGAGGTCCTTTTATTCAGTGGCATCAACCTTAGCAAGAACAGCTTAGGAGTTTTCACCAGCTAAAGCTTGAGCAGCCTTAGCATATTCGGGAGCGAGCTTCTTGCAGTGACCACACCAAGGAGCGTAGAATTCAACCAAAACGAAAGCCTTGGAAGAGACGAAATCGTTGAAGTTGGAGTCAGTTAAGACGTAGACACCTTCTTCGACGGCGGGAGCAGTGGAAGCCAAAGCACCAACAGCCAAAATAGTTAACAAAAGCAAAGTCTTGTTCATTTTTTGGGTTTTTTTTTAATGATATTTTTTCAATTTTTATTTATTATTTTAAAAGATATTTTCTGACTTAGATACGTGTATTTATATCAAAAAATGCCTACATCTTTTCATAACAAGCAAACAAAAAAACAAAAAATTCAGAGCAAAAAAATGCTTTCAATTTAATTAATAAGTTTTCCCCACCCACCCTAATTGATTTACTAGCTTGATATTGCCTTCTTGTGTTCTATAATATTTCTATCAAACATCTAAAATTTCAAAAACATTTAATTCCATGGTGAAAGTCTTTCTATTTTCTTTTCAAAAGTATACAAAATTCCTGATTTTTTCTTAAATTTCGAATCGCCATTTGAACTAATTATCAGATCTGTCAATCGACAAATCATATTTTTAGTATTTTTCTTTACTCGCTATTCTAATTTAGGTAATTATTGATTTACTTATTTTCCTTTCATTAAATTTATGGCCCCCAAATTATTATATTTCAAAAAAATATCTTTGTTTTTATCACATTTCATCTGTTAAAATATTCCTAGGAGTTAAAGAAAAGATTTTAAAAATGACGAAACCTTTTATCAACAAAAATATGTCTCAAAAGAAATAAAATGAATTGTGAAAGGTTATTTTAATATTTCAAGAATTACATAGAAGAATTACTATGAAAAGCTTAATGTCTAACTTTTAAATTTCCTACACGTAGTGAAAACTGGTTAGAGCATTTGTAAAAAAGTTAAAAAAGATACTTTAATTAAAATCAAACAGTTTTTAATAATTGCAATAACAATCAAAAACAACAAAATTTTGAAAATCTAAACAGATTGTTAATTAATCATGAGATTAAAATATCATAAATTGAAAGATATCTTTTGTTCAATTATTTATTTGTTGCTTGATTTATTTTTAGATTAATAGATAGTTAGATAGACAAAATGAATGAACTCAACATTTTTGATTAATAAATAAAGATATCTTCACAACACAAAAGATATAATAATTTTTCACAAGAAAAAACTTTGTCTCTCAAAATTACATATATATTTATTTGATAATAAATAGCGATTTTCACGTCAGAAAAGAAATATCTTTAATTTAAAGAAAAATATCTTTAGGTAGTTCATTTCATTAGTTTGTTTGTTTTTTAAAGTCACATTTAAAGAAGAGATGAATTAGCTTTGAGTTTATAATATAAGAAAAAACAAACAATTTAGAGTAAACCTTTAGTAACAGAGTGAGATAGAAAAAGTAGTTTAAGTGATTTAATGGCAAAAATATTATTTTTATTTAGATAAATCATAATTGTTATTTACATTTATAAAATAAGCAAAATAATTGACCTTAAAAAATTCTTAACTTCAAAAATTTACATTTCAAATTTTCAAAGCTATTTTGTTTTTAATCAAATATTACATTGAATGCCTTAAACACAATAGCAGCAAGATTAATCTCCTCAATCAAACAAATCTGAAAATTGTTAAAAATTCGACACGTGCTAAAAGTTGATTATAGGATTTTTAGTTTCTACCTTCCTTATATTGGTCCTTATTATTGCAGTTAGGTGTTATCTTCGTAAAAATAAGAAATAAAAGCAAGTTATTGTGCAAATCCGGCCAATTAACGTATCTAACTTGTTGCGTTTTTAGCTTTCTTAATCACTTGCATTAAAAAGTTTATAGGATTAATCTGGAATATAAGGAGATGTGAATAATAATTTGAGTCAAAACATAAATCATGAAGACAATCAAAATGACATAAATGATATATAGCATCAGCCATATGATAATAAGCTTTAATTTATGAAGGATTAGCCTATTTAAAAATCTGCTCCTATCATCGACAGTTCTCGAATTCTATCAAATTAATTTTAGAATTAAAGATAAGTAATCAAGCAATAGCATAAAAAAAATGCTCAAAACGATCAATCTAGTTAATAAATATAGGTATAATAGAAAGAATAACTCAACTCAAGCTATAGGCTTGAAAGAGAGGCTATCTAACCTGATGATGATTACAATTTAAGCTAAAAAAAGCAAAATAAATATAATACAATCCAAGTAAATTAAGAAGATTCAAGTAATTAATTTCAGTTAGTAAGCAAAAGTGATATAATCTTAAATAACCAAAAAATAGTACCATAAAAAGTTACTAATTTTCATAAAAAGAAGAACCAAAAGCTATAAAAAATTTTTTCCACATTACCAGTTTAGTCAATACCTGAGTAAAGCTGAATGAAATAAAATTATTTTTATTTATTTAACAAATTTTAAACTAAATCTATCCAAATATTTTTTTCTTTTTAATTTCTATTTTTTATTAAATAAATTTATTTATTTACTTTTGTTGTTGTTATAAAAAGTATTCCTTCAAATTAAATTAATTTTTGATTGTAAAAATAATTTATTTAATTCTCATAAAATGAATTTATTTCAGTTTAAAACATTTTTAGAAAAATAAAAAAAAATATTTAGCGAATAATTGGATGCTAATAATTATTGTAACAAATATCAAATAGTATTATTATCAAATAGCATTATTATCAAAGTAATTATATTCAAATAAGCATTTATTGTTGATTAATAAAAAAGTAACATTTATTATCAATCAGCTTGAAAGTTTAAAAATTAGATTAAATAATATTAATTGTTTACAATTTAGATACAAAAATATGAAAATATTTTTCTAGAAAGCAGTCAATTCTGCTAAGGAAGCCAAGGAAGACCCTTTGGTTGCTAGGAAGAGATAGATTGAAGAGCAAGCTAAGCAGATGAAAAATAATATTAGATAGGAATTTCAAAAAATGGAAAACAATAAATTTTTAGAAATAACATAAGGAGATCAAGAGAAATTTGGAGTAAATAAATATGTGTTTATTTGGATATTCTAAAGATTGAATATTTTAAAATTAGTTTATTGAGCAGATAAATTAAATTGGTCATTAAAACTAGTTGAAAGTTTAATAATTAGTAGAATTAAAGCGCATCCATCAACAAATGGTAGAAGATAATAAATTAATAGTAAAAAAGAATATTAAACACAATTGGAATGGGTCAAATACTTTTAACTTAACAGCTCTGCAAAGTTAGTCTGTTTAAAGGCCTCATACTTCTTATTAGAGCAAAAATCCTTTTTTTTCAAGAAATAATAGTATTCCTGATTATTTTTCAGTAAGTTTGAATAAAAATTATGACGCTGTAAACTAAAGATTAGAAGAAGTTAAATCAAAATATGAAAGCATTTCAGAAGAAATATTTAAAGAAGAATAAAAATAATAAGAAATTTAAAAGATGAAACAAGAGCTTATTGAAAAAGATGTAAATATTTTCAAACATTTCCTCAAATTTATTCTTTCTTTAGAAAAGGCTAAAGGAAAAGCTATATATGACTAAAAGAATGATAAAACTTGCAGAGTCAAGATATTCAAATGTTGAAAGAATAGAATTCCATGCAGGAGAAAATAAAGTAATTTTCTTACTCCTTCAAAAAAATAAATAGAAATCAAATACATAATTACTATCATTATTTTAATTAAAATAGAAATAATTAAAGAGGAACGTTTAAGATGCCAACAACAATTTGGTTTAGGCTCAACAAGTAAGTGATGCATTTTTAGAGAAGAAAAAATAAATTCACAAAGAACTTAAAAGAGAAATATTGCTAGAAGAAGATCTGTTTTAACATAACTTCATTAAGTTAGAAGTACGTTTATTCTTGAGATATTTTAATTTATTAAATATATGAATTTTATTAGGAAAAAAAAATTCAAAATGAAGATGTGAGAAAATAGTTAGAACAAGTAATTATTGAAGAAAAAGATAAGATTAACAGAGAAAATGAATTTTATATTGTAGGATAACAATTATGGGTGCTTGAAATTTTAATTAAGTAATTTCATTTTCAAAAAGGATTCTTTATTAAATTTATTAACTTTACAAAAGAAAATTAGAATATGAAAAATAAGGGGACAATAACATAAAGTAGAATAATGAAAAAAATAAAAATTAATATGGTAAAAGAGAGTATGAGGTAAGAAATTCTCTGATACCTGTTTCGTCTCCAAGTAATAAATTAAAGTTGAGTAGAAGTGATTCTCCATTTGCTAAAAGCAGAGCAAATTCTCTTTATAATATCTTTAGTCCTTAAAAACATCCATCTAAACCACATCAGCATTAGGATGATTCATTATAACTATAGTAATACAGCAATAAAAAAAATTTATCTCCTCCTAAGCTAGGACGTAAAGAAATACTCAACTAAATTGATTAGTTTTTTGAGAAAGTATTTTTTATTTAAGCAATTAATAAAATATCTTATTGTTTTTACAAATAAAAGTATAATGTTGAGAACATTACAGAAAGTATCATTAAGGAATACAACAGCAAAGACCTTGAAAACGAAATGAATGAAATTATGTTTAAAACAGAGACTTAGCATAAAATAAGTCTAACTCATGAGCTGATAGACCTTGAGAATTAATTAAATGAATTAAAAAGAAAAAATTAATTTATTGATGAAAATTAAAATAAAAAAGAAGAAAATGAAGAGAAAAATAATGATAATAATCTTAGTATTATTAAAAATTTGTTAGACTAAGAAGTAGCTATGGACGCAGGAAGATTAATTGTTCCTTGCTAAAGCCAATAGGAAATAATTAGCAAAACAAATGAAAACTAGAAATAATAACAAAAATAATTATATTAAACTGTTAACCAAACTATGTTTTCAACAGAAGAATCTTAGAGTTTAGAGAAATATGAGTTTAAAGTGAAAAGAATATAATCGTTTCTTGTATAACTATTTTTAGGTGTGAAAGAATATCTCACGAGAGTAATATGTATTACTTAAACTTTATAAGATAAATGCAGTGATAAATTCTCCTCAAGGATTAATGGGGTTCTAAAAGATATTAGTCTCTTAATATTAGGTAAATCTCCTAACCAAATTATACCAAAAACTGAAAAAACTCATCTTGATCCAAGCGTCTTACTTGATAATTATTCTTAAAAATCTTCAGTTATAAAATCATAACCATCAATAAATCTAGATGAAATAGCTGAAGCTAATTTAAAGATGAAAAGTAGTTTAACGTCCCTTTCTTACATAGAGGATTTAGAACTAGTTGATGTTGTTTCTGATATACAAGATGAAAAACTTAGGAAACTTTGTACTGAATTTTTAGAAAATATTAAAAAATCTAGCTTGCTTAAATATTTTGTATAAAGTAGTGTTGTTTCTAGTCAATTAAAAAGATTGGCTTCCCTCTACTTTCAAGATCCTTAATAGGCTGTATAAAAATTTTACTAACTAGAGGATTTGAAATATGCTGCTTAGCTCTAATTAAGAATAAGATTTAGATAAATGTTAGATGGGTTCACAAAGTTATACTAATAAATAGAGAACTGTAAAGAAGAAGGTAATTATTTATTTATTTATTTATTTTATTATATTATATTAATTAAAACAACATTAATTAGGAAAATTGCATTATAAAGTGATTAAAGAACTAGCTGCAGAGAATGAGAATTAAAATTAAAATCAAGAAAAAACTGAATAAAAAATTCAAAAAGTGGTTAGATTCAACCAAGAGTAATAATAATTAAGAAAGAATGAAGATGATGAATAAAAATTGTTGTTGAAATAAAGCAGTAAAAAAATAATTGAAAAAATTTAATCTTATCAAAATTCAAATGAAGAGGATTATTTATCAAAGTTTGAAAAAATGGATTTATTAAACGAATAAAAAAGAATCAACTAAGAAATAATTCAATCAGAGCAAGAGCAAAAAAGCTAAACTATTATCAAAATTATTTCTTAGATTTCTGAGAAAAAAACAAACAAATAAAATAATACTTCAAATCAAAATATTTCAGAGAAGCAATTAACCACCAAAAAAAGTGAAATTTAAAATGATTCAGTAATTAATTGTTGAGTTTATTAGAGACATTAATTTTTATTAATTAAATTTAGGATTATATTGATGAATAGAGGTAGAGTATTAAACAGATTGATATAAATCTCAAGAAAGATGCAAACAAAAAGGTTGTCAAGAAAAAAGGATTTTACAGCAAAGAGCTTGGATTTAACTCTAAACCTATTGAAGTTTATGAACGTATATCTAAAACTTACAATTTATAATAAATGGAAGAACTTAAAAATGTAAAATAAGTAGCAACCGAATCAAGTATCCTATTTAAGATAGACCAACGTAAAGTTATTCAACATTATTTTCTTTTAAAAAAATAATTATTTAAATATATTTATTTAGTTGATAGCCAATATGATGGTTAATATGATAAGAAAATTAGTGAAAATCTTTAAAAAGAGAAAAAAGAAAGAATCCTCTTTTTCAAAAAAGAATTTTAATAAAATTTATCTCAAAACTATCTGAAATTAAATCATGTTTATCACCGTAAATACAATCATATTTATTACTATTAATTTAATTTAATAAAAAATTATTTTAAGTCAGGAGAGAAATTAGCTAAGACACTATTAAAAATCTTAAAAACCTTTAATTAGAAAAAAGTCTCAGCTTATTTTAAAGCAAATATGATTACTTGAGACCCTCAACTACTAATTCCAATTCTATTTTTAAGACTGGAAACAGTTAAATATCCTCAATTTACAGTAAAAAATCCAACGAAGTGTCAAGACAAGAATCATTTAATAGAAAAAAAATTAATACAGTTTAGATTGCTTAATAAATTAATGATAAATTAATTAAATAAGGTTTTTTAAAAAGCAGTAATCAAACTAAAAATATCTTATAAAATAACTTTGATATGAATTCCTAAGGCTAAACAGGAGAAACTAAATCAATAGATAGCCTTTCAAGATCTGACACTATACAAAAGTTTAATCAAAATTAATAAAATGATAATAACAATAATTACTTTTTTGGTAAATTCAAAGAGTATGATACAGTAAATGAAGGTAATAGTTGATAAATAAAATGATGAATTATTTAAATAAGATAAATATTCTTCAAAATATTCCTAATGACAACGAAGAAACATGAATAATTATCAAAATTTAATAATATGTATGGAGAGTTAACAAAAAATTATATTAAAAATAATTATATTCAGTATTTTATATCATAAATTAGAAAGCATATTAATGTGAATACAACTTAGTTAGAATGTTCATAATGATTCTTTTTAACTCATAAAATTAACGATTTATGTTTAATTATTCTCTAAATGTAAATCATCATTTTGTTTTAATTTGACTAAGTTTTTAAATAATAAATATTAATTAGAGCCTTCTTTATCAACTAATTATTTTTTATTTCCAAAGTTTCAAATTTTAATTGTGATAAAGTCTCATTATATTTTCTATCTCTTGATTTTACTTTTTAAATGCTTACTTTAAGCTTTTAGTCTTTAAATATTTTTTATGGTTATTTTATTATTTAAAGCAGAGATTCTTTTGAAAAATGAATCTCATCATTTTTATTCAATAATAAATATGAACTAATACCATATCAATTTATTATTTCTTTCTTTCCAAAGTTTACAAACTTTAATAACGATAAGAAATTATAAATTTATGTCTAATTATTTTATCAATGCTTAATTTAAGTTTTTAATTTCTAAATACCTTTTATACGTAAAATCACTTTCATTTCTCATATTTATCTAATTTAATAATATGTATGAATAATTGACAAACATAATAATAGTAAATAAGAATTATAAATTGTATTTATATGATAAATTAGCATAGAAAGACAAATACAATTTAATTAAAGAGTTAGTACTTTTTTTATTTAGGATTATTCTCAATTATTCAATATATTTTGATTAAATTTAATAATAAATATTAATTAGAGATTTCATTTTTTTTATTTTCAAAGGTTTACATTTTAATAGTGTTAAAGTTTTTTTACTTTCTATTTCATTTATAAAATTTTTTAAATGCTTAGTTTAAGTTTTTAATTTATAAATATTATTTATGGCTATATTATAAACTAGAAAGCTTGTTTAGATTCATTTGAATTTTAAGACACAAGAAACTCCATAGTGGTCTGACAACTAAGTAAACTTTTATCCTTGTACAAAAAATTTTTCTACCCCAGAACAAGAAAAATCAACAACAAAATTTTTCTTTTTTTAAAAAAAATTAATGTTAAATCAGTGATCGAAGAAATTAAAATTACATTTGATAAATTTTTGGTAGAACTTTGAATTTTATTGTTTGAAATTAACGAATAGCCACCACATTTAGAAATCTGATTTAAATTATGATTAAATTTACTAGATTTTTATTAATTGTTTGTGAAACTTAGTTTATTTTAGCATTCTGCTAATAATCCATTAGGAATAATTTACATAATATAGTCTAAAGATTACAAACTTTTCAAATCACTTTTATGAGTTAGTGCTGTTTCTAAAGGTTAAATTTCACCTCTCTCATCTTAATAAACATCTGCAAATGTAATTGGAGGGTTCCCATTATTTGAAGTCTAAGTATTTAATTGGATAAATTAGAATATTTAAAATAAATGAAATAAAATTCTACCCTTCCAATATCACATACTATATCTTTTCCTTTACTAGATAATATTTCAATTAGCCCCTTATACTCATCAAAATCTTGTTGTAAATCACTTAAACCAAGTATTTCCTATTGAAATAAAAACAATTGTTATTGAAATTTATATAATATTATAATAAAAAATAAATAGTTTACCTTTAAACCTTTTTGTTTCTTTAAAAATTTGATTGGATGGAATGGATGATTTGAATCTACATTGAAATCTCCTGCAAAAATGCAAGTATCTCCTCTTTCAAATCCATATTTTGCTAAACAATCTTCAAGAATAGTTCTCATTTCTACAAATTGATCTAACCTTGCAATAACAGTTTATTTCTTATAAAATACAATAAAATTAGAATATTTATTTGTCAAAATAGTTTTTTAAAATCTAAAATAAAATTGTGCTTTATAAATCAGCATTTATCATTAAGAAATCTTTATTGAAGTTTATTAAATAAAATAATTACAATTTCTTTTTCAGTTGTGTTATAACTTGCCTGCGTATGAGTATTAAATATATGTATATGTCTTTCATTAACTCTAATTTTAGCATATAAAACTCCTTTCTGACAAAGACCATCTGCCAAAATTCCATAACTGAAAGGTTTAAAGCATGATTCGACTATAGGGTGCTTACTTAAAATAGTCAGTCCTGCATCAACAAAACAACTTTTAAAAAAGCTAGGTTAAGGAGAGCTTACATGAAACAAAAATCCCTTTTTGATGGCAGAATAAACCATCTTATGTCTGCGATTAGAAAACAATCTAAATAACTCTTAAAAGCAAACAATATCAAATTTTTGAAGTTCTTGCTTTATAATCATGTTGCATCTTTCATTTTTATAATCATCTTCATTATTCTTTACAAAAGGAGGCCTCATAAATAGATTATAAGTTAAAATTTTTATTTCTTCTACCTCTTTATCTTCTAAAACATTATCTTCAACTAATTTTACAAAATCTGAGCTGTTAAAACTGCTATATGGACTCTCTTCCTATTTGAAGTTATTTATTTTCTATCCATACATATTCATGTTATCTCTATATGGAAAGTGATCCCTATACCTTCTTTAGTATTTCTGAAACAATAATTTATTGCTGTAACTGTGTTTAAGAAATAGAGATCTTTTTTTGTTATTATTACTTACTTACCTACTTTACTTATTTTGATTCTAAGACTGCTAAGTATTGAATTAATAATATTCAACAATGCATATCAATCGTTTTATGAAAAAAACACAAACTAATTTCTATCATTTCAAATTCCATTTAAAATATTATTGACTATTTGATTGATTCATAGATGGAGTAATTTTAAAATAAACCACATATTATTTATTCTTTTTTAGCAATTTTAACATCCCATTTAACTAATGTTAATTCTTTAAATAAATTCAGTACACTTTATTATAGAAACTTAAAAATTTTATTGACATAGCATCTTTAGACAAATAGACTATTTGTTTGTTTGTTTGTTTGCTTAAACTAAATCTTATTTAAAAGCGATTGAAAAAAATTAAGTATCCTTAACTTTTTTTGTAATTTAATTAAATGTTTCATTTTACTATTTATTAATTTACTTCCTTAAAAATATCTTCAAACAACTTTGAAAATTTAATAAATAGTATCTTATCTTAGAATACATTGTTGCTTGAATTGAGATGTATGATAATTATATCATTACATTTTCTCTCTTTTTTTATGCCTCATGTCTTCTAAATAATTTTATTAAATATTTTCTTAATTATTTTCTTTAATATCTTCCAAATAATTATTTTAGTATCTCCTAAAAATATTCTTTATCATCATATTAAATATATCATAAATAATTATTTTACAAGTATTCTATTATCTTTACAGGCATATTGTAAACACAGAGTTTTATATAAATTTGAAGATATATTCTTTTTTAGAGTAGTTTTTATAAACTACTAATATTAAAAAATAAAGCTTGAAAATTGATTTAAATAAAAACACATAGAAAATGGTGTAACAAACATGAAAATATACTTACTGTACTGCCTGAATGGGTTAATAATTAAATACTATATATATTTCTAAATAATTATTATACAAATCTTCACAACTCAAATATTTTCAGCAAAATAAACCATTTTAAAATTATTATTACTCTTTTGATTGAACAAAAGTTAACATAACACAATTGAATAAAATAATGATTTTTATACAAAAAGATAAATATTTACTTATATGATTTCAATTTATTTAATAAAAAACTATTTTACATATTTTTACTTAGCTTCTCTGTTATAATATAAATATTAAGTCTTTTTTACTCTTAAAAAATTTGATAATACAGCTAGCTGTGTATTATTTTTTAATTTATTTTAATTTGACTTTTCATAAAAATAATGATATTTGAATAAAGAGATATAAAGGTAGAATTTGGTGCTTAATTAAAAATATTTGTCTGTCTGAATCAACAGTTTAAAATCTTTTATAGAATATTAAGAAGCGGATATTTCAAATTTATTTTATTTTTAAAAGAAATTTAGATTATTATTTTTGAATAATAAATTTGTTAAATTTACAATTGATGGACAGAAAGATTATTTATTTTAATATTGAATTTATAGAATGAATATTCTATCTATAATAATTAATTGATTAAAATTTGAAAATTTAAGATATTTTTCTAGATTAAATTGTTAATTAAAATTTTTTTAAAAATATTAACAAAAACTTTACCGCAAATTAAAAATTTGATTATATTTATTATTATAAAATGGTAAAAAGCGCTTAATAATTAGAAATTCAGGAGGATTAAACAATCCCTTACTATTTTATTTGCAAGAATATACCTAAAGAGAGTTTTTAATTTAAAATAAGCAGTAGTGAATAATCTAAAAGTCTATTATGGCTATGTGCAAAAGCTAAAGATTATTATTAAAATTAATAGAATGTTTATAAAATTGATTAAAATATAGAAAATGTTTTTGATAATTTAGGATTCTTCAACTATAAAACAGAATTATCAGAATTAGATATAAATAAAACATTTTACTTCACAGCTATTCCTAGACATGAGGGGCTAGATATTTAATACTAATTTACAAAAGATTAAAAGATGCAAACATCGAATTTAGTAGTAGGAAAAGAATAAAGATTAAGCGATTTGAGAATGATTATTGCTAAAAATTTATAAATAGATGATGAAAAAATATAACTTTAATATCAAGGAAGGTATTTTTTTTTTTCTTTAAACATTCATTAAATATTCTTTTATTTTATAATTGTTTATAGATTACTTTAGGATGATTCAGCTTTATTAACAGATCTAGGAATTAAATGTGAGAGTGGTAAAAATATTGTTAGAGTGTTACAGCTAATATAAGTATTTATATTTCCAGGTCACTCATATAATAACTTACAAAATAATTTACAAGAGAGAAAAGCTCTGTATTTAAATCCGTTTTAAAATCTAAAATAATAAATTGCAGATAAATTAAATAACACTTTAAATGAATTTGTATTACTTCATTAGAATAACTAGATAGTTGATCAAATAGAATAAATTAAAGATTCAGATTCTTTAGTTGTTAGAAATATTGCTTAGGGGTAGTATGATCTCTATTTATAATTAATAGAAGAGGATGAAGTAAATGAAACCTTACTAACTTAAGAAATGGATGATAATGAATTCACTTCTTCTATCAAGGTTTATGATGATGACTCTTTAGATTTAATTAAAAACATAGCTCAAATAAAGCTTGATAACCCATACATTTAAGGTTTTGCTTACTTAGATATGTAAAAAATAATTTTTTTAAATATTAAATAATAATTTATTTTAAATTTTTTGTTATTAGGACTTTGATAAGAAGCAAAACATTATTTAAAGATTTAGTTTTTACTCAAAAAGAAAAGAAATTGTATGCTGTTTGCTAATATTAAGGGGAAATAGTTATTGTCACAAGACTAAGATAAAATATTCCTCTTAAAATGGATTTTAAAGAAACTGTTTTTGGTTTGAAAACTATTTTAGAAAATAAAATTGGTATTGATGGCCTTGACTAATTAATGTATTTTAATGGATCGTAATTCATTCATAAAATTAATTTAGGAATAATAAGGTTTTTTTTATAATATAATAGATTGCTTGAAGATTCAAAAGATCTAGCTTATTATAAGATATGTGTGGGAAGTCGAATTTCGGTTGAAGAAAATATTTTCAAAGAGAGTCTGAGACAAAAGCATTTGGCAGAGAATTCAAATTTAGATTTGTAGAAATCGAATAGCATAAATATGCTATATAGAATCAATTAAAAAGTTGATAGTAAAAATATATTCTAAAATGAAGAGGAAGAAAATAATGTATACTGTGAGGGAATTAATTTAGTCTGTTAATGCACCTATTAGTTCTGTAAATAAAAATACACAGACAGTGAAATAGTTTATAAAAAAGGACTGGGAAACCATTTGATAAGATTTGGAAAGGATCAAATACTAAAAACATTGAAGTAATTTTTGATAATTTAATATTAAAACAATTGTTTATTTGGATATAATTAGTTGTAAAAGATGCTTGGGACCTGTTAAGCTGTAAGAGATAATATTGAAAGGATGTTCTGTAATTTACTTAGAATAAACTAAGCCAAATTAAATAGTTTATCATTTTAAATGGTAATTTTTTAGTCCTCTGAATATAGAACCTTTCAAATCATATAACTAAGATAGTACTGTCTTATATTTATTCGTTAATGAGTATACTCATAGCAGCTTAGAGAAAGATTAATATCTCTTAAATTGTCTCATATGTAGAAATAATTAAATCTCGACTTAAGATACAGATTAGTTTATTCATGAAAAATGTAAATAGGAATTTTCCTTGAGTTGTAAAGATATTTTTTCTTTAGATTGAAAAAGTTTATTTAACAAAAATATAATTAAGAACACTTAATAATAATTGTAAATATTGTGATTTAGAAAAGTTTAAAACCGATAACATAGCAATCCAATTATGTTCAAAAAAATACTGTCAAAGAATTGAAAAATATATTAATAGTGTGTGAATAAGATTTTGTTTAAAAAAATAATTTTAAATCTTACAATTAAAAGAGAACTTATATTAAAAACAAACAAACGGACAAACAATTTTTAATTTTTGTTAATATTATTATTAAATTATTTATAAAATATATTTGTGTGTAAATTTCTCAATCATATTATAAAAATTAATATTACTCATGCATTTAGTTTACTGATATTTTTTGGCTCATTTAGGCTATTATTGGGTTCAATTATTTTTTGTATTTCCATTGTTTATTTTGATATTTGTTATTTATTATTGTGTAAAAGTCTTTTTTAAATGCTGAAATCTGTTTTTAAAGCTTTTGCTTTTGGTTTCAAATATCATTTTATTGTTTTACTTTTTAAGCTATTGAAAACTCTCAAAATGCTATATTTAAATAAGGAAACAACTTAATCCTCTAAAATATAATATTTTTTAAAGTTAGTAAATAACTAGTTCTTTTGTTATCAAAATGATAGCACTCAAATTATTTTTTGTTTTCTTAAATATCGTATTTATTTAGGAGTAAATGAAGAAAAATAATTAACATAATAGAGTTTGGATAGGACATTAATTTTAGAAAAAAGAAAATTTGTAATGATTGTTTAAATGAAGAGAGATATTATTATTAATATAAATAAACACATATTGTATTGTATACATTACTATAAAATTATTAAATAAATATATTTATATATAAATTGCTTAAGATTGAACTGTTTTTTTGATTAATTAATTATTTGAAAGATAAATTTTGCTTAGGTATTCATTCATTCATCCATTTTGTTTGTATTATTAATTTTTTATTGTTTATACATTGAAATCAGCTTGTTTTAAAGATTTTTCAGACAACTACTAAATTACTATTATTTTTAGGATTTGAATTTCTTTTTATTGTTTCACTTAATATACTATCAGAAGCCCTGACAGTGCTCAATCTTTATGGGGAAAAAACTTAGTCTCTTGAGTTGATTATTTTAATAGCATAATTGTAGCTTTAGTTATCAAAAATTTAAGTTGATTTATCAGAATTACTGCTCTCAAATTAGTAGTATTTGCTTTTAACAATTTGCATTTATTCAGGAGTCAATGAAGAAATATTACAGATTGAACTATCACTATAAGTGAGAGATGTTTATTCTCTGATTGTAGAAGTATAAAGTTTTTATTCCCTAACTCTTGAAGTATCTTCATCATCATCTTCTAAAGTTAATTCTGTTATCTTTGCAAAGTTATTCTATGTATATTTTTATTTTTTTTCTAGTTCTTTGAAAGCCATTTCAAGGTCAGAATTCTAAGTAAATTCAATCTCAAATACATTCGTTGTAAAACTTGATTTATTATCATTTTATTCTTCCTGTTGTTGTTATTTGAAATCTATTACTTCAGACATATCGCATTAAACCCCTTCGAATGTTTTTTAAATTGGGACTGCCTTGTTTTAGAAAAATTTGCTTCTTGGAGAAATCACAGGACTAAGACTCCACTCAGCCTTTTCTAAATTAGGTTAAGCATGATTATTATCAGCATTTAATTATATTTAATCTCTGATATTATGATATGGAGTTAAATTTTCATGAATAGTTTATTTTCTTGATGAGCAAGGAGTTTGAATAGCAGTAGATTATGGATTGCTGAATATTTTGCTTGCTCTTTTTTTATTTGAGCTAATAGGACTGCAATTACTATGAATGCTTTTAGAATTATCAAATTATCTGCGAGGAGGAGAAGATTAAAAAATGCTAAATGAGATAGGATTTTATTATCCAGATTAAATTGTAACAGCTTCAGTTGCTTATGAGAAATTATCATGATTATGAACGTTTACACTTCTCTTTGTAGATTCACTTCTTAGAGGTGCAATAGAATTAGAGCTCTTAATAGGTTCCAGAGTAAAACGACGGCTAGATAAGTGATCTTCAAAAATTTTTCTATTGGGATATGGCTGAATTCTAACACTTCCATTAGAATCTTATGTTTAGCAGACATTATCATCAGTAGCTTTTCCAATACAGTTGCAATTATTTCCCATTTTATTTGTAATATATATTTATTTGTCTCTTTTTTGATTGTTTTTGATTGGTATCTCTCTTAAAAGTAGAATTCAAACAATATTATTTTTTTAGTTTTTTTAAAAATTAACAAGGGTAAATGCCTTTTGTTTGGCTTTTAAATTCATAGAAGCCATCAAATGAAATGCTTGTTTGTTTGCTCTTTGCAAAAATAAAAATCATTAAAATTTTGGCAAACTTTGCATTTTGATATCAAAATATTGTTTATTATTTTTTGAAATCCTATTTTCATTTTTTGAATTTTTAGTGCCATCCGGTTATGGAAATTGTTATCTTTATCTACTCCAAACACACCAAATTCGATTGAATATAGTTGTTATAGAAAACAAAGTCTTTCATTTTTCTAATTAGAATTTATTCGTTGTTTGTTGATGGCTAAAAATTGATTTTTCAATTCCTAAAGCCTTTCTTTTTGCAAGAATTACTCAAACAGGGTAATCAATCTATATCTACAAAATCAATCTTACATTAGTTATTAATATTAAATTATTTAATCTAAAAATAAATTAATAAACCCATTAGATAAAATTTATCATTTTCTATCTTTAATTAATCATTCATTTATTAAGACTTATTAAGATTTCCTCTTGTTTATTTGTCTATTTGATAAAATCACAAGTACAAATATTAAAATTAATCAACACTTAATTTAAAATGCAACTAAATTTAAATCTCTTCATATAATTTAAAAGAACTTTATTAAAATTTCTTTTATATACTTTATTATTATTTGATAGATAAATTGATTTATGTTTGATTTAATGCATTTATTATAGATTTATTTTATTAAAATGTATAAATATCTATTTTCTAATTTCTATCATTATGATTTATCAATTTTTTAAATTAATTTTCCCCAAAGTAAAAAAATTAAAAGTTTAAGCAAATGTTTAGCATCTATTTTCATGCTAATTAATATAATATTTTTGTTAATTTCGAAATCAACTCAAACCATTTCAAAAGTAAAAAAATATTTCTAATTTAATTTTTTTTATTTAAATTTATTAATAATTAATATTTTTTATTTTAATTTTATGTCTTATTAAAAAATAGTAGATAATTTTTATAAAAATAATTTTTTTTGAAAGGTATCTTTGAATGTAATATTAAATATATGTTTTTAACAAAAAATACATATTTTAAAAAGAAAAAAACAATATAAAATCTAATAGTTGAATTTTAAATCACAAATTATATAAAGAAAAACAATTTTTAATTAATTTTTCAAAGGAATGAATGAGTTTCTCTTTAACTTACTTCTAATAGAATAAAATTTTATTTTAAAATAAATTAATTACTTTTAGGCTTAACTCAACACTTTTCATAAGAAATAATAGACTTTTTAATGGAATAACTGAAAATATTTTGAGCAGTTTGCTTTTGTAATATAACTTAGAAGGTCTTACATCATATATTTAGAAATATTCTTAAAAATTTACTGAAATCTTGTTCTTTAGAAAACTTAATTATATCGAAAAAAATGAAAAGATCAGAGAGATATCCTATTCTAATAATTTTTGATGGAGTTGAGATATTAGACAAGATATTTTTGTGAAAGAAATTTAAATAATTAATTAATTAAAAATAAATAAAATCAAGATAACTAAAATTTAGCACAAATTAAATAAGATCAATGTCATATAACGAGTACTTAAACGAAAAGCCAAGATTTTTGAGTTAAGCTTAGGCCGAAAGAAGAAGACAACAATTTGTTGAACACTCAATTAATTACAAGCTTTAATTAAGATTAGATAAGGGTGAAAGATATCATGGTGTTGTTGAAGTTGAATTCAACTTAACTGGTGCAGGCAGAGATCTCTTTATTGATTACCAAGGATCTTCTATTGAAAAGGTTGTTATTAACAAAAGCGAAGTAGGTAAAGCAGGAGATTCCTATTTAAATTAAATCTGGAATGGACTTTTTGTTAAGATTCCTACCTAATATTTAAACTTTGGAAGAAACGTTGTTACAATCGTATTCTCAAACGAATACTCTAATGATGGTTGTGGTTTACATAGCTTCACTGATACTGATGGCAAATAGTATCTTTACTCTTAATGTGAACCTTACTGGTGCAATCGTATTTTCCCTTCATTTGATTAACCTGATTTGAAGGCTACCCTTGAAGCTACCATTGTCGCTCCTTAAGATTGGGTTATTCTTTCAAACGAATTAAAGTCTCATGAAGCTAAATTCTCTCAATAAGATTACAGTGCACATAATGCTACTCACCCTTATTCAAGCAGCATCTTAGGAAATATTCCTGAAAATAATGACTACCATTATGCTGTTTTTAACAAGACTTAACTCTATCCTACTTACCTTTATGGTTTTGTTGCTGGCCCCTATGAAGAAATTAAGTGCAAAGAAATTTATAACGTATTTAATTTAAGTTATTATCTATTTATATCTTAAATTTTAAAAGATATTTTTAAAGAATTTTTTTATTAAATTTTGACTTATTTAATTAATAGAACATTCCTATGAGTTTATATTGCAGACAATCATTGATTATTCATTTGGAGAAGATGGCCGACTGGTTATTTGCTTCTACAATTGAATCTATGAAGCTTTATGAAGACTTGTTTGGTTATCCTTATCCTTACCATAAGTATGATTCAGTCTTCTGTCCAGAATACAACATGGGTGCCATGGGTATATAAATATTCTCATTATTATCTTTTTAATCAACTTTATTATTTAATTTATTAGAAAATACTGGCCTCGTTACTTTCAATGATTTGTACATTTTCAGAGAAGAAAAGACTGCTTCTTCTTACACTAGTTTCCTCAACACAGTTACCCACGAACTTTCTCATCACTGGTTCGGAAATCTCGTTACCATGAAGTGGTGGAATGATTTATGGTTAAATGAATCTTTTGCTGATTTCATTAGTCACTACATCATCTCAAAGATGACTGTTAGCCACAAGCCCTTGATCAACATTTGGATTGAATTCAACTTGAGAAAATCATGGGGGTAATATAATAATGATAAAGTAATGTGATTTTAATTCTAATTTGTTTAAACATTTAAATAGATATCGTACCGATTAATTAAATACCACCCATCCTATTGCTTGTGTTGTTGAAAATACTGAAGCTGCTGATTCCATTTTCGATGGTATTTCCTACTCTAAAGGTAGTGCTACTCTTCGTTAATTATTGTCATTGATGGGAGATAAGGCTTTCAGTGATGCTTTAAAGAAATACTTCAAGAAATTTGAATTCAGAAATGCTGTCCTTGATGATTTAATTGAATTCTTTGATCAAGAATTCAAGCAATTAAATCTTGGATTCTCTCTCCATGAATGGTAAAAATCATGGATTTAAACTGCTGGTTTAAATGAATGTTAACCCATTTTCAACCCTGAAGATAGAAGTGCTAATGCTTCTCTTAAGATTATCTAGACTCCTGCTCTTCCTCAACATCCTACCCTTAGAAGACACAAATTATAGGTTGCCTTCTTTGATGAAAATGCTAACATTACAACTTACCCTGTTCTTCTCAATGAAGCTAGTGAAACTGTCCTTAGTTATGATGCAAGCAAAACTTAATTCAAGGCTGTTTTACTTAATTATGGTGATTGGGGTTTCATTAAGGTTCTTCTTGATGATATTTCCATTGAATTCTTTAAATTAAACTTACATAAAATTACTGATATTGTCACAAGAACCCTCATTTGGAGAGCTTTCTTTGATATGGTCAGAGATGGTAAACTTTCCTCAGAAGAATACATTGATATCTTTATTAATGCTATTCCTAATGAAACTTCTGATGATATCATTTCTTCTTAACTCTAATACTTGTAAGGTGCTTATACAAGTTTCACTCCTGATTAATACAAGGTAGTTTTAGGAGAACGTGTATTCAATTTCTTACTCAAGTACCTTTTGAGTATTCCTGCTGAAAATAAGAACAGAATCATTGCTGTTAGAGATAAGCTTGATGGATTTGCTAGATCTGATACTCACATTGCTAAATTATTGGCTTGGTACAACGGTACTGATGAAGATCTTAAAAAAATTGAAGTTGGTTTATCTGTTCAATGGAGAATTGTTGCTATTATCCATAAGAGCAGAAAATATACTAGAGAAGAAAAGAAACAACTTTTCAAAAAACAAGCTGAAAGAGATCCCACTGATACCTCAAAGAATTATGAACAAAAATGTACATTTTTATGAATAAATAATATTTTATTAAAAAATAAATTAATAATAATATAGGTAAGGCTTTAGACGTCAATGCTGAAGAAAGAGAAAAGTTATGGAATTTCTACTTCTCTGCTGAAAATACCCTTTCAGTAAGAAATTTAGAATATTCTTGGAGTGGTTTCAACAGCACTTTCAATCATGAAGAACTTGAACCTTATTTCGAAAAATTCTTTGAAAAGATTTTACATGTTTATGATACTAAACCCAAGGAATTCGCTAACGATTTCTATTAATATTTGCTTCCCAACACTGAAGACTATGCTAAGCTAATTACTAAACTTGAAAGTCTTTTAAGTAACCTCAATGAAAAGTATGTCTTCTTACAACGTTACATTAAGGAAAGTATCGATGACTGCTAACGTAAACAAAGAACTCACAACTGCTTCAGAACCAGAGCTCCTTTGGCTAAATCTAACTGATAAATTAATCTTATAAATCAAAATTCATGTTTTTGTATGTATTGATTAAAACTTCTCAACTCTTAGAAAAAAATCTAATCATAAATCAATTTCATTATTATCATTAAAAAGCTTTTTTTGTATTATTTTTTTTGAAATAAAAAAGCCAAAAGTTAATAATTTTTTTCAAGTTTAAAACAATTTATTCTAAAAAGTTAAAAATTTGCGAGTTAAGAACATATAAAAATAAGAATTTTCAAATCATAAATAAAGATGCTTGAAACTTTTATTAATAATGCCTTATTATTTCTATTAAGTCTCTAACTTTTTTTACCATTAAGTGTTAAAATAAATCAGTATCCAAAAATAAAATTTTGAGATTATTTTTAATAAATTTTAGAGTAAAGTAAAAAAGAAATTTAGAACAAATGAATTTTGAGAAATGACTATTAATTATTAATTTATCAATAAAAGAAATAAGATTTATTTCCAAAAATATCTTTGATTTTTTTTATTAAATCTAAGAAAAACAAACTAAATTTTTTTGAAGAAATAAATTGTAATAATTGGTTATAATTTTTATAAAAATAAAGTGTTCATTCATATCAATAAATACAAGCAATACTAAGTAAGATAAATATTTTTTTTTGCATTTTTGAGAGAACTTGAAAATTTGATTAGATATTTTTTTATTTATTTCAAAAAGTACTTTTTTATATTCTTTGTTTTGTTAAAGTTTGTTAAGTTTTATTTATTAATTTGTGAAATATGATGGATGGCAGGCTGATTTTTTTATGTATATAATTTATATAACTAATTATAATAGTAATATTTATTTTTATAGTTAATTTGTAAGTAGTTTATTAATATTATTCAATCTTATTATTCTTTTTATTTTTGTATCCTTCTTTTATTTTATGGATCTAAATTAATTTTTTTGTAAAACTCTATCATTCAAATTATTCAAGAGGTTTGAGAGCTTCTCCTTAAAGAAGTTGCTTAGCAAATAAGACACAATCATATCCACATTTTCTAGTTGCTGGTAAAGTCATAGGTAAATCTAAATTCAAATAACCATGTGTTAATTCTCTATATAAAATCAATTTTGTATTATGATTAAGCTTGGTTAATTTTTATAAGAATCTGATACAATCATCTCTAAGCAAATCTTTATCTCCACATGCCATTCTTATAGGGGGTAACAATGATAATACTTTATCAGAGAATAATATGGGACTAAGCAATGGATCAGCAGATGGGTCTACATTTGGATTAGTCCTATCCATGTAGCTATCTAGACTGACTTTCAAAAAATTAAATGGAATTATTATTTCTTTAAATATATTTATAAAGGATGGAGTAAAGAAGTCCATTCTCAAATTGAGAGCAGGATAGCTTAGAATAATTCCATCAGGACGGCGTATACCTCTTTGAAGAGCTAAAAGACATATTCCAAGAGCCATATTTCCTCCAGCAGAATCTCCAGCAATTATTATCTTGCGAACTTTAACATTTTCAAAATATTCTTCAAGTCCATTTAGCAGGAATTGATATACTTACCAGCAATCATCAAGAGGCTTTGGGTACTTACTTTCCGGAGCATTAGAATACTCTACTGAGAAAATAGGGACATCACCTAAGTCTTTGGCCCATTTACGAGTGTACATTTCATGACTAAGAGTATTTAATCCTACCCATCCACCTCCATGAATATGATAAACAATATCTTAAATTAATTTAGGATCACTCTTCTTTTTAGGTTAATATTCGACATTAGTTTTTCCTACTACTTCACGAACAATTAATGGAATGTTTGAAAGAATTGTAACTTTTATTGATGATTTATTAGTTTTATCAAAAAGATCATATTTTCTCCATTCTGCTTATAAATTTTGATTGGAATTATTAGTGCTGCTATTATTTTATATTTGAACTTAATCAACTACCCTTTGTAAATTAATAGGTTATGGGATCATCTACTAATCTGCCTTTAAGTCAAACATGGTGTTTGATTAATTTTTTTCTATTATTTCTTTTAATGTTATAGGCTCATAAACTGGAGGAACGTATATCTTCAAACGTTAAGTAACTTTAGGTAAGCTTGTTTTCAAAAATAGTTTCATTGGATACAAGCGCTCGAAAACATTCCAAACTGCAATAACTAATTCACTTGATGGGTTAGCTTAGAAGACTTTTGTTTCTTGCTAACTTTATTTGGGTTAAAGAAAATAATAAACAATCCAAAATGTTTCTAATAATGCCTTTAATTTGGATGAATCTTTAGAAACTGTTCTGACTAATGCACAGTTAGATAGATTGCTAAGATGACCAAAATACTCTAATGCCTTTTTTACATCCTCTGCTTTTTCTAAAATGTTGATGTATTCAAAACGTTATTTGATGAACTTGAAATCTGGGTGATCTTTGTCATCAAAATGCATCATTATGTCATTTTTACTGGCACTTAGCATTGAATAATAGATATTATGATCAAACATAAGCCTATAATGACTCATTTCTACATAAATCATAGGAATTCTCTTCTTGAAATCATTTTCATTATTAATCTATCTTAAGCTTGCTAATGCTTAAATTAAATCTACATTAAAATTTTCGCAGCCTTTTTGAAGATAATACAAATTCAGCTCTGGTGTTTTTAAGTTCCTAATTTCCTAATGGATAAAGACTGCTTCATCATCGTACTTACCTTGAATCTAATGATTAATTTAGTTGATTATCTTAAGGTTATCTGTAGAGATTTAAATAAACCATTCTAAAATTTCTTTCATGGTCCAGACTTCTTTATTCAAGACAACTGATCCATTATATTTTTGTGTCTAAAGAAGGCGCTTAAACTCAAAATCCAGATTAATAAAAATATTCTAAAATTTGGTAAAGAAATCTAAATTTGAATATGTCATCTTATGTATTTGATCGCTAAGATAATATGTTCTTATTTATTCAAGTAAAAACTTTAGAGGATTTTTAATCTTTTTAATTTTTACTTTTCAAAAGTTTTAATTATCAAATTATTAACAATAAAAAAATGTTGCCACCTCTTAATTAATTGATTGGAAATAGGTAAATCATGTGATGAAATTAATAATATTATCTTGCTTAACTGTTATACCTATAAAAAACAAAAATTTCTTTTATTACTCTAATTACACTAAAACCTTTAGATCCAAACAAATATCTCTTTAATAAAAGCGCATAAAGCATTCAGATTAAATTATTATTTCAGTACTTTGTAATCTTAAATGAGATATTTTCACATTCTAATTTACATTTTTTTACCTTGATTAAAGTCTTTAAGTCATTATCAAACTTAGTTAAAAAAAAGAATCTATTTTATAATTATTAAATCTATCATGCTTACCTCTATTTTTACTGTGATAATTACTCTCTCATCTTAAATTATTACCTTTTAAATAAAAATTTAGCTTTAAATTAGATTCTTTTAATTCTCTTTAACCAATCTTATTTTTTGTTACAATTCTTTACTTTTGTACTTAGTATCAAAAATTAACCCACAATTTCTTTTATTTTTTAATCTAAAAATATTTGATTATTTGTTTCTTTACCAATTTTAATCTTACTCATCAAAATTTTTGATTTATCTTTTTATCAAAAATAAAATTCATTAACCTTTGTAGCCAAAAATTAATTAAGTAGTATTTTTTTTATCTAAGAAAATTTTGACTAAAAAATTTAATAAACTAAATATTAGATTAGTGATTTGATATTTTAGATAAATGTGTTCTCAAAAAATATCATCAAATTTTTTTTCTTTTAGAAAAAATAAAAATTTTGAAGATAATTGGATATTTTTAATTCAATTTACTTTCAAGTAATTTCCATTAATTTTGATTTTTTTTAAAACCTATTGATGATATATTTTAATAATACATTATTTTAGATTAATTAAAAATAATTTTCTCTTCAATAAAAATAATTCAATAAATATACTTGATTAAATACAAAAGAAATATAAATTGAAATTTTTTCATATTTTTTAATGTTGAATAGTCAATTTTAAAATTGCGTGGTTTTAAAGTCATGATTTATAAATTATGAAAATTATTAAATAAAAAAATAAATATAAATAATCAAATTTTCTTTTTCTTTTTGTTAATTTTTGTGAGATTTTATGGTAATTTATATTTAAACTATTCTTAAATATTATTATTTTAAGTTTTTCATCTTTATTTTTGACTTTGAAAATAAAAATAAATAGAAATTATTTTGACTATTAATAAAAATTTTAAAGAATAAAAATAACTGAAAAAATTTGAATAATAAAAAACGACTTTCAATTTAAAATAAATTAATTAATTTTATTATTAAATAGTTGATGAATATTTGTGTGATTTTTGGATTTTTAATTAATAAACATTGGAATTATTTAATGATAAATATTTTAATTACATATTAAATATTTTTATTTTATTTAGTGTAATTTTTTCAAGATAATTTTTATTTTAGATAATATTTCAATTAAAATTTACACTCGAAATAAAAAATTAATTTTACTCAAATTTTATTTTTCTTTCCTATATTTTTAGATTTAAAAGCTCCTTTACTTGTATATGCACCTGCAGGGATAGATTAATTCTTTGGATCATCTAGGTCATATAGAATATTATTGTCTTCCTCTTCTTCTTCATTTTAATCAAGATATATATCTACCTATTCATCCATTTAATATGCCCTTAAGAAATCATCATAATCAATTTCAAGTGGGTTTCTTCTATCTTTATTTTTATTAGCAATTACATCATTAAACTTTTTGACTTTTTCTAATAACTCAGAGGCTCTCTCTATTTGTTCTTTTTCTGACAAGACTTACTTTTTATTTTCTTAAGAAAGTAAAAGGGTTTATTACAATTAAAATAATTAATAATAAAATTACTGTTTAAATTTAATAAAGCAGGATCAAACTCAAGCTTTAATTCATTCTTTAACTTTTTATTTTATTCTATTTTTTCTTAGGCTGTTAAAACTTTTTTCTTTTCTGGTAAAGGTTTTTCTTAAACTTTTTCACCTTTTTCAGGTTTTTTAGTTTTCTTTTAATTTTTGGAGTCTACATTTTTATCGCTCATCATGCTTTCATCTTACTTTTATGAATTTTTATCATCATCACCATCACTTTAATCATCTATATTTAATTTCTTTTTTAGTTTTTCCATATAATATTAAGCATCTACTTTTCTTTTTTCTTCATCAACTTTTAATTACCAATTATTATTCATAATATCATGTCCCAAGATTAATGATCCCATTTTTTTATAATCATTAAAAGACCAAAGATGGCAACAACAATCGAATGAACTAGTAGCAAACATATTATATTCCTTAAGTATCTCAATCCATGTAATACCATCATTATGAGCTCCCTTAAGCTAATATACAAATGCTATGTCTTTTTCTTAGAAATATTTCTCAAGATTATCCATCTAAGATAAGCTCTATTTAAAAAAAATAAATAAAATTTCAAATATTTGTTTACAAAATTACAATTTATTTTTCATTATTTGCTTTAAGCTCGTCAATTTCTGTAGGGAAGAATCCACTACCTCTGTTTGGAGTTTATTTGAGTGGAGTTTACTTTACTTTTTATTACTAAATGCTATCATCCTTGATTTCATCAAGTTTTCTTAAGAAAACTGTTAAATCCCAAATTGTAACATTTCCTAACTCATCAGATAATAAAAGCATGTTATTATCTGAATTAAAAGCTAGATGAGTAACTGGGAATTTATCTACCTTATTGTTTACAACAGATGTTGTTTCATATTTTTTAGTAAGAAGATATCTTGTTCTTGCCTTACCATTGTTAACACAATAAAAATGCACATATCCTTTTTAATAAAATAATTCCAAATAAAACAATATTGAAAATTTTATCCTAAATAAATAAATAAATACCCTCTGAGTCAGAAGTGACTAAAGCATTATATGGATCTAAGAAAATAACTTTCTTCTTTTCAAAAGGAAATGGAGTACTAGGTAAGGTTTCTTGTCTATATGAATTAAGATTAGTGATAACTATATTACCATCATCCGAAGCAGAAGCAAATAGTTCTGAATCTTGCTTAAGAGAAAGTGAATTAACACTACTTTTATGTTATTTCATTTTGTATCTGCAACTTCTCGAAGGATCGCTACTATCTTCATCATGAATAAATACAGTTTCTTCTCTACTGCAACTAACCACTCTGTTTAATAATTAAAATTTAAATATATAATTTTTGGATCGATCTTTTTGAAATTTTTAATTTAATCTAAAAAATAAAAAATGATAAAAATGAAAAAGTATTTTTATTGAATGTATAAAAAATAAACTTTCTTTGTTTTAAAAAATGATAATAGAATTTTTACCTTCTTGAGTCACCAGTTCCATCTTCGTCATCATCATCGCCTGCTAAATCCATAGCACTAGGCTTCTTGGAAGTCCAATGTGTAAGATCAGTAATCATTCTGTTATTGTGCTTTTCGAATTTTTTCATTTTTGCACCATTTTTGATGTTTACTGTAAATATATTGCCATCTGCATCACCAACAAAAAGCTTTCTTTTACGTGTATCTAGAACACAAACAGTGAGTTCTGCAGTAGAAAGTTCTCTGTAAACACTTTATAATTTTCCAGTGCGGATATCCCAGACCTTAATGCAATCAGGATGAAGTGTAATTAAGCAAAGAAGGACGCTATTGTATAAAACTCTTAAACACATTTTTTCATCTGTTAACATTTAATCTTTAGGTTCATCGTATTCATAATAATATAGTCTTCTAGCACCAAATATAATTCTTTTTTTCTGATTTGAAGTTACTACAAATGAATTCAATTCATCAGTAGGTACATTAATTGTTTGCATACATAAAAAATTTCTTACATCCCAAATTTTAACCATACCATTAATATCAGCTGTTATAACTTATGGGGTACCAGGTAAACACTTGACTCCAATTAAAGGATGATTGTGTCCTCTCAAGAGAAAGATCTTTTCTTTAACATAAGTATTCCATACAAAGGCTTCATGATCTAACTGAAATAATAAATATGATTAAAATAAATTTTATGAAATTAAATTTGTAAAATTTACTCCTGCACTAAGTAAACATTAATTCATTGGTGAAAAATCAGACCAATCTAAACTATAAACACCTTTTTCATGTCCCCTTAATTCTTTTTTAGGAAGATGAGTAGCAGCATCCCAAAGGCAAATATTTGCATCCAAACCTGCTGTTACTAAAGTTGTTTAAATGTTAATTGGAAGAATATCTCCAATAGGCGATGCATGACCATATTATTAAGAATCTCTTTTGAAAAAAGGATTCCAACCACCAATTGTTCCTTTTTCTTTTAAAGTTTTTGTGTCATAAATATGAATAATACTATCTGATCCTCCAGTATATAAGTAAGTAGGTTGACTTTAAGTTGACCACTTTGCATATCTCATACAAAGTTAAATTTCAGGCACCTAAAATGTTTGAAAAAATATTTTTTTTTTAGGATATAAAAACAATTGTAGAAATTTTTAATCATTTTTTCAAATAGTATATTTAAAGAATAAAGAGCTAAATATGCTTTATAATTTTTTACAGAAACGATTTATTTAGGAATAAAGAAGGAAGAGTCCCAAAAATTGATGGTTAAATCATTTGAAGAAGTAGCAATCAAGTTCTGATCTGGAATATATTCAGCATCTAATACTGCACACTTATGGGCATTCACTTCATAATATAATTCAGCTGTATTTGCATTATAAACTTTAAAGCGAGTAGAATCCTTTTCTAAAACAACTAAATATTTTAGCTTATCAAAATAAACAACTTTCTCAATAGGAGTTTCATGCTTTTAATTATCTTTGATGTATTCACTAGGAAAATAATTTTTAATAACATTTTTGAAACTTCTGTCATTTCTAAGTAATCCCAAACTAATAATATGATCTGAAAATTCTTCCCATTCCATAGTACCTAGTTTTAAAGATGATTTATTTTAAACATAAATTTAAACAATTTAATTTTATTCTCTTTACAAAATAATTTTTTAATTATAAAACATATTTTGAATTTCTTCAATCATTTCTTCTTAAATATTATGATTGATTGAATATTACCTACTTTAATTATTTTACAAAAATTTATATTAATTTTAAATGCTCATTACCATCACCATTGACATCAATTTCTTTGAATAAATCAATGAGCGCTAAAGTAATTTGATCTTCCTTTTATACATCAGATTTATCGAAGTCTAAATGGGTGAGCATAACTCTCACGAATTCATCAATTTTTAAACCCTTTCCACTCTAATCAAATTATTTTTCAATTATATACATTTTCTTTTATGGAAGCATTTCCATAATATCAATTTCTCCGCTTTGCTTAGAATTTGAATATTCCTATGAATTTTATTTTTCTAAATGGCTTGAATCTTTGACATCGGAGCTCATTTTTATTCTTTTTGTGCAAACTCTACTTTTTTTTACTTAAACAGATTCAAGACAAATAAGTTTCTAAATATCTAACTAATTTAATTAAAAATGTGTTTTTTGTATGTATGGGTTAATATCAAAACAAAATGTATGGATCAGTTTATGCTTTTTTAGAAATTTGATTAAAATCTCCCTACAATATCAGTTATTTTCAAAAACCAAACAACATCAAAAAGATATAAAATTCAAATTAAAAATGTTATAGTATTTAGAAAAAACAAAATCAAGAACAAAATAATATTGAGTTAATTTATAATATGATTATTAAATATCTTTTCCTATTTAAAAATAATTTAATTGCTACTAAATCCATGAAAACCCTACAAATTGTATTGATATTTTTTCATTATCTTACGTTCATCATAAATAAATATTTTAAAAGTGAAAAGTGAATTAGAATTGTTTTATGAAGAATTTTTGTATCATTTTTTGAAAAAATAAATTCAAGATTCATACAATAATATATAAAGTTATTTAATTTTTATCTTGTTTGAATAAAAATAAAATTATCACATAATCCTTGAAAACCCTTCCATATGAATTTATTGGTCTTCTAATTCTTCTTACTTTTATAATAAAGTGAATATTTAAAAAAATACTTAAAGTAGGAAATAAATACTTACATTTAAGAATCTTTGATTATTCTTTTTTGCAGAGTACTAATTTTGTCTAAATTTTTGAATGTTTCTTGAATTAAATTTCTGTTCTTATTCATATTACTTTATTTTTATATTTATTTTTTATATTTTTGAATCCATCATTGCCAAGATATTTTATGAGAAAGAGTCATTTTGAACTTAGCCTGAATTAACATTTTGTTACTACATAAGTATAAATTGTTTTCTGTCTCTAAGGAGCTAATCTCTTTTCTAAATTAACTCATAATACTCTTTCTCATTTTATATAGTTTTATATTAATTTGCATAATTTATATTCTAATTTTCACTTTAAATATATTGTCTTTTTTCCATTCTTTTTCTTATTGCATCTTACTACTAATCTATTTTAGAATAAATAATTTAAATAGAATAATGAATAATTAATTTTTATTTACTTGAAATATTTTCATAGGCATTATTTTCTTTATTTGAAAAATAATTTTATTCAGATCTACTTGGGTTATTATCTTCTCTTTAAATCAAATTTTTTAATTATTCAACTTCTTTCTGAAGTCTATCTATTTCAGTATTATTTTGAAGGTCTTCATTATTAATGATACTGGATTCATCTATTTTATATCCAAAGCTATTCTATTCTTCAGCAAACAAATTGGTGTTATTTTATTAGCTAAAGTAATTGTTTAAAACATTATTAGACCTAAATTACTCCAAAGTTTATCTCAATTTCACTTCAGCCTTTCTTTCTTCATCTTAATTTTTTTATTGCATATTTGCTTAGAAAGCCAGTTATTAATTAATATTTTCTTAATTCAAAATTTATAGATTAATTTCATTCAACACAGATTCTTATTCTTATTTTTGTCTTTAAATATCCTCAAAAGTTTTATTGTACTTAATTATTTCTTCTTATAATTTATTCTTTCTGTCATTTAATTCATCTATAGAATTCTAAAAACTATTTATGATCTAATGAAGTTAAATATCAAGATTTTATATATCAGTCAAAACAGGTTCTTCTTTTTAAATTTGCTCTATGAGTTATAATTTTTATTTTTCTAAGTTCTTTTAAATAAAAAAATTAAAAATTTTTAAATTATTAAATAAAGCTACTTCGATTTAGTTTTCAAATTGTTTAGTTTGAATACTAGCAATCTCATCAAACTTCTCTTTTTATTTTTTTTCAATTTACTTCACCTCTATATAAAAGATATTTAATTAAATGGAAATGATAATTTAAAATAACCTTTTTCAAATAAATTTTCTTGAGATGCTAAAAGCTTTTGAATTTCAAGTCTTTTTTCTTCTAAAATGATTTCATATTCATTTTTTTTCTTCATTTTATTTTTTTCAAAATTAACAATTTCTTCTTTTCTGATTCTATCAAAAACAAGATGCCTCTTGTTTTCTTACTCCCTTAAAAGATCAATCTAAAATTCTTTATATTTTTTTTCAAATTCAATTCTAGTTGTTTATCTGTAGGCTTCTTCCTCTATTGGTGACATCTCTTAAATTTAAAACTATTATTCCCAAATTAATTAAAAGCTTTCTAAATCTTTTTCAAAATTTGTCTACTCTTTTTCAATAGCTTTTTTAATTTAATCTTCTACTTTTTGGTTTACTTCGACTTTCTACTTTTCAAAGTCTTCAGCTAATTATTTTAATACCTCTAAATGATCTTTCTCAATACTTTATATTCCTTTCTCTTGATCTTCCTGATTAATTTCAAAAAACATTTTATTTATTTTCTAAAGAAATAATTTAATTTTAAAAATAAAGAACATTTTTAATATTAATAATAATCTACTTTCAATTATTTTAAGTCTTTAATTTCTGATTATAGCTATTCAATTTTAGATGCACATAATTATTCTGTTTCTTCTTCAAACACTTTTGTGTTTTCTTCATAATTCATTTTTAGATTTTGAATATTGATTTAAAGCTGTTATTATTGATTTAAAATTTCTGTATGTTAGAATTATTCAAGTTCCTGAATAATCTTATTTTTTTATGTCTATTTTTATTAATCTGATTTAATTTTATTATCAGCTATTTTATCACTATAAACTTTAATAATCTCTTGTTTTTACAATTCAAAATTCTTTTCTATTTCTTTTTAAAACTAAACAAAATCATTTTCTAATTATTTTTAAGTATCATTAATCTTCTTTTCTATTTCTTTATCAATTTGTTCTTATTTCTACAGAATAAGAAAATCTGTTTGAGGTACATCTTAATTTTAAAATAAAATGCTTTTTGATTCATTAACATCTTCTAATTACTTTTTGACACTGTTAAAATATTTGTATCCATTTTAATTATTAGGTTTTTAATTAATACTCTAGTTATTGCTAAATAGTTAACTAGGATCCTCAATAGTCGAAGCGTACAAAGAAGAAGTTAAATTAGCAGGCGATTTAGTTAGATGAAGTTTGCTTTCATTTAAAATATTGCTTTAATTTTTTGAATTATTTTTATCACTTTAAAATATTTATTGATTTCTGTTATTCAAAGTATTTTCTTTTGAGCTTTTATTATCAATAAGTGAGTTACCATTTTAATTTTATTCATCATATTTTTTTGATTTCTCTTAACTTGCTTTTTCAGCTTCGTTTGAGCTTCTTTAAGTGGCATTTACTCCCCTAGAACTCTTTCTGTAATTTTTCTTTCTTTCACATGTTTCTAGTTCATCTTCAAAATCATCTTCTAAAATTAAATAGAAAAAAAGCATTTAGCTTAAATAGATTTAAAATTCTTTTAATTATTTTCAAAATTAAATTTCCATTTACCTGTTATAGGTTCTGCTGCTATGTCTTTAAGTTAAAAAGTAGTTTATGCTCTTTTTTAGTATAATTTATTTTTTTCTTCCAAATATAATTTTCTGAACTATTCATCACAAGGATGATCCCATCTACTTTCACCTGTGTCAAAATTAAAATAATATATCTCTTCTTCTTAAGTTTAACAAGGCTTCCATCCTTAAGGTAAAGGAGCTTTCAAACCGTTTCGTGCAATCCAAAGAAGTTCCTTTTCATTTTCAATATCCATTCCTAAATATGAAGCATACTCAATGATCTCTTTTTTTAGAAAAGTTAATGCTTGGATTAAATTAATTTCATTTTTAAAAAAGTACCCTCCTCTGTGGGATCATAGTTATCAATCTCTTCTTCAAGAACAATAGATTCGTATTTATTTTCAACTTAATTTTAATTCATTTAAAAATAGAAAAGCCAATAAATATTTCAATTATTTTTTAAGCTAAATGCGTATAATTATATATAATGAATATTAATTCAAATAATTGGATTAAATGTTCCTAATTTTCAAAATTGAATATTTTATAATTTCTTTTAACAGAAAAACTCAACAAAAATGAGATTTTTAGATGATTTGAAAATAAAATGATAAAACAGACAAAGTATCATTTTAAAAAACAAAGTTTGATTAAGTTTATTTGAAATAGATATTCTTAATTAATTTCTATTTTAATTGTAAATAATTAAGTAGATTTAAATATTTAAGCTGCTGAATTAAAATTTATATATAAATACCATCAACTTATAAATACTTTGTTCTATATAACTATTTATTCAATAGTTGATTACTGGTATCAAATAATAATTAATTTTTTCAAATTATAATCAATTAATTGATATCCTTATACTTTATTTTTATTAAAAATTCTATCTAAGAATCTATCAAAAAAAAAAAATCAAAAGCAAATTAATTAAATAATTAAACTAAGATATAGAAAAGACAAAAAGATAATGTACACTCATAATTTTACGACCTCTAACTCAGCTTATGGATAACATCACCAAAGTAAATGATTTCTAATTTATTTTTGAATAATTTTCTAATATCTTCTATCAATTAACTTTAACTTTCCTTTAAAAAACTAATAAATAACATTTATTTTTAAAAAGAATATAGCAAGAGCACAGTATATGATTAAGTGCCCTCTAATTCAATGAGTAAAATTCCTCTTAACTAATAAAAATGATATTTATCATATAATTTAAAAATAAAGCTTCTTCTACCTTTAAAAGATTAAGTTAGTCAAATATAGTCAGCCCTAAAAATTAGTAAATACTTCAAAGCATGGTTCAAGTATCAGAGAGTCCAATAAATTCATCAAAGCTCAATAGTAATTCTAGCTTAGGAAATGGATTAGCTAATATTGGATAAACTTGCTACATGTATATTTAAAATAAATTGAATAAATTACTAAGATTAATGATATAAATTAGGAACTCAGTTTTACAGTGTTTATTTCATTTATAAGGAGGCAAACTCATGAAGCAAATTGAAGATACACTTTAGAATGAAGAAAGATTTAAACCTCTCCATGAATTGATTTTTTTGCTTTCTTTGACCAAAAACATATGTTAAAATCAAATAGCTAGCTACGAATAAATGTGTTAGGTTAAAGATATTGTTGATACATATGCAACTAATTTCAGAGGTACTGCATAATAATGTGCTCATGAGTTCTTTTGCAAAATTAGAGAACTAATTCATGAATGTCTGAATAAACATGATTTAACTAAATCTAAAATAAAATCTATAAACAATATTGCTAGTCATCCAAATTCTACTCCTCTACAAAAATCTTATGATAAATGGGTATAAGTAAGCTTAACAGAGTAATCTTTGATATCTGATTATTTCAGAGGTAAATCATTCATTACAATATTAAGATTAATCTCAATTTTTGACTTAATTAAATAAACTAGGCTAATATCTTAAAATTATGACATGCAATAATTATTTATGCAAAAATTAGACTGTGTTATGTGATGTTTTTGATGATATCTAATTACATATTCCTACTCTAGAAAGAAGAAGCTCTTATTTGAATATCTTCCCATAAAACTAAGAAGAGAAGCTGATTGATTATCTAAGATTTGAGTTTAAAGATGAATAGTTAAAAGATGTTGTTTGTGAGAAGTGCAAATACAAGTAAATGGAGATAAAAAGCAATTTAGTTAGAATCCCTTAAATTCTTGCATTACAAATAGTAAGATTTGATGCTCATAATAATAAAAAACATAACAAAATATAGATACCTTCTACCTTAAATATAAATGAATTTATTTATAAATAAGAACCATAAAGTAAATAAATATTATTAAAATTTAATAGAAAAATAATCTTATTTTTATTATTCTTAGAATTTCAAAGCACTCAGTATAAATTAACTGCATTAATTGATCACCATGGTGAAACCTTATTTAAAGGTCATTACACTGCGTAAATAAATATATTTACATTATTGCCGAAATTATAAACATTATTTTATATAGAAATATATACAATCAATAAGACAGAAGCTGGTACTTATTTAATGATGACTCAGTAACTAGATAAAATTAAGACTATGCTTAATAATTAGAAAATAAAGGTTCAGAATCAGCTTACATTTTATTTTATGAACTCTGCTGATTTTTTTTAAAAAAAACTAATATTACTAATATTTATATTTCTTTAGTATTTTCTTATTCTCCCTCCCCTTTTTTGTTTGCAATTATTTATAAAATTAATAAATTCTTATAACAATTTCATCATATTTTTATCATTTAAACAAATCAATTTATATCTATCTATTTTATAATATTTATGGTTGAATGAAATAGTCAACAATTTTTAATTAAGAGTTATCTTAATTTTTTTGTTTTTTAAAAATTATTAGCCAATGCATTTTTGTATTTAGCTTTTAAGCAATAATCATCATTAAAAAATAAAACAAATTTATCAAAAAATAATAATAAATAATTTGACTTTTTAATCTTTAACATTGGGGGATAGATAAGTTTTGATATTTGAAATTTGTCACTTTCACTTATAAAAATATTTTTCTTTCATAACGATTAATTAAATAAGCCCCTATTGTAAAGAATATTTCAAATATTTAAACTTTAATATCTGAAAATACTTCAAAAAATTGAAGAGAGGTTTGTTTAATAACAAATTAATAAAACAAAATATTTGATAAATTAGAACTTGACAAATATTAAAATTCAAAAAAAAAAAAATTAGAAGAAACAAAAAAGGAGAAAATAATAAATAAAATCTAATAAAAAGATAATAGAATCATTTTCAAATGTATTAATATCAAAATGATATCTCACTTTAAAACTAGGAACTGGGCTAAAACATCAATTCATTTTAATATAATAACTCCTCATAAAACATTGATTAAAAAATGATAAATTAATCTGATATTGATAATGGAAATAATATTGAAGATGTCAAAAGCGATCTACGCCAAAAATTATTGGTAATCTTTATTCTAAAAAATAAATAAATAAATAAATTTGTTAATAAATATCTACATAGTAAGATCAAATTCAAAAACAATCAATGAGTATTGAAATGCAAAATATCTAGCCTAAGAAGTAAAGTATTATAACTAGTAGATTTGAATAAATAGTTTAAAAGAATTATACTCTTCCAAAATAAATGTAAGATTAACTAAAAAAGTTAGCTGATAAAGCAAGAAAAAAAATAGCTACTTTAGCAAAAAAAAAAACTGAGAAAAAGGATAAGAAAAAAAAGAGCAAGAAAAGTAAAAAAAAGGGAAGTAAAAACTCAAAAAACAATAATTAAACATCAGATTAACAGGACCCAACAGCAGCTACAAATAATAGTAAACCTGTTAAATTTAATGCTTATGAATAATACAAGGCTTTAAGAAATTAATTCAGAAAGAAAAAGCTAGAAATGAGTAATTATGAAGGCAAATAAAACCAGCCAAAAAGTTAAGGATCTTTTATCTCAAACTTATTGAAAGATAATTTGTTCATAAGAAAATCGTTTAGAATAAGTTTACTAGTTTTGTTTACAATTCTTATCTTATGTTTCATTTTAATATTTTATTATTCTGTTGGTTTTGTAAGAGGATCTTTAATCTTAGGTAATAATGAACAGGTAATTATTAATTTAGAAAGCTGCTCTCTCATGATTTATGACTATAATTTACGAAACAAGTAGACATTAGATGTTAATTTTTTGTCTGGTACACTTTCTGTTCCTTCTGATTTAGGTTCAGATTAAAATATCTACTTGTAATACATATATCCTAAGTCACCGTTTTCAGGAAGATAGAGTAGTTTTTCTGAAGTAAAAATTTAATTAGAATATCTATTTTTCTTTTCTTTTAATTTGCGGTTCTAAATATAATTAAATTTTCTTCAATTTTAATTAAATTAATCACAAATATAATTTAAATATAAAAAAGAGCTAAAATAATGGTATTAAAACTTTCAATTTCAATAATAAATTAAATAGCTATGAGTGTGAAATCCTGTTGTTTGCTTATAAAACAACATCTTTCTAATCTCTAAATATTAACTGTGGAAGTAGTAACTAATGTAACATAATTATCTATTCTTCTTAAATAAGTGTGAATAATATGAGTATAGAAGGGATTAATGTTTAAATGAATGCTCCATATTTATAAGCCCAAGTAAATTACATAAATTAATTATTGATAAAAGCTTATTCAAGCTTGGAAAAAAGTTTGGTTGTAAATTTGAATTTTAGATTTACAACATTTTTAATTAATAAATGAATAGTTTTAAAAAAAATAAATTATTATTTAACTTCTTGAAATTTTTTAAGGTGGGATTAAGGGAAGGGAGAGTAAAGATTTAGATCCATTTTATTACTGCATTTACCATAAAATTTTGGAATCAATCTATTTTAAAAATTTTTATTAAGCGGTAAAATAACCCCACCCCCAAATTTTTTAATTAATTTTTGAAATAAATGTAAAACCACCAATTAATAGAAAATAACAACATAGTTATTTTGGAAATGATAATCATAATTTTGTCCATTATTAAGTGAATTTACAATAAAAAATCTAACTCTACCAATCATTATTTCAATGATTTAAAAATACTATATTCAAAATAAATTTTTTTAAATATTTTTTCATTTGTATATTTAAAATAAATAAATAATCTGATAAAATATTCAATTTTGAGGAATATAAATTTTATTCAGGATAAGAATATAAGAGATTAGAAAAGTTAAATCTAAATTAAATATTCTAATGAATAATTCATATTTTTATAATAATTTTTATGCTTTATTTAGATTCTCAATTAAATCAATAATTACTTTGCCAAAACAACATTCATTTTCAACATATTTTAAGTAAAATACTTATTCCATATTGCAAATATATTTTTATATTATTCCAGAATAGAATTTCATCTACTATATTTCAAAGAATCTAGAATATTAAAATAATTATTTTTTTCGGAATATTTTGGAATATGAATATTCCTTCCTTAATAATTCTGGAATCAGAATATGACTTAAAAAGAAATTCTTAGAACATTTTAAATTTCTAACATATGAAAAATTATTAAATTTTTTTAATTAAGGTGTTCAATTACTTGAGTATGAAAGGATCAATAGAAATACCTTATTTCGTTTTTTAAACTGCAAATGTAAATACAAGAGAAGGAGATATATCAATACAAACTATGAGTGATGTAGAGTTAACTTATACTCAAAAAGATCCTTATAACTGTATTTCTTCAAAATAAATAACAGATATTTCAAATAATAATTTAAATTTGTAGTAGTATTAAGCAAGTATTTAATTTCAGCCTGACAATACATTATGCCAAGCAGGTAAAAAGAAAGTTTTAATAAAGACTGTAATTTTAAATAACTACCTTTTGTAAAAATTGAAAGAACTAAATCAATTAATTTTAATCCAATTTTTCCTTTCTGTCTTCTTAAATAAACAGAGGATTAAATTTAGTTCTACAATTTCTTCATTTAATAATTCAACTAATAAAATAAATTAATTTTTTTGAATAACTTCTAATTATTTTTTATAAAGTTTATCCCTGGGGTCTACCATCAGATTAATAAAAGGCAGATAGAGTAATTGAATATAGATGTTATAGTAATAAAGTCATTTTGAAAAATCAAGGTACAAGTACCTCAAAATTAACCACTTCAAATTCATATGGAAATATAAATGTGAATGTAATTTCAGCATAAGGATAGTTTGTTTAAGCTGCATCTTCAAATTATTAAGTTTTATTTAATAAAGTAAGTAAAACTGAAAACCAAGATAACAATAAAAATATTGATTATATCAATTTGTCTAATTTGGCTAGAATTAATTTGCTTAATCAAACAAAGGCGGCATCAAATCCTAAAATTTATGATCCTATATTTGTATTTGACATTGGTACCAAATTCACAAGATCAGCTACTTTCTAATAAGTTCAAGTATTTTAAATTATTTTAATTATTTTTCTTTATATAACCTTTAAAAAATAAATGATAATTTTTTTTGAACTATCATTTTAAATTTAGTTTTAATAATAATTTTAATTTGTGAATAGTTTTCTTATAACCCAGCATATACATTTATGAAACCTTATTGGCTTGGAGAATTAACTTTAACATTAATGACAACTTAAAAGTATACGGGATAATATACTTTATCTCCTGGATTTTGTCCATATGTTCCTGCACTAAATTTAGAGAAGATTTATAATACATAATATTTGATAACTAATTTTATGGAAGCTAACTTTGCCCCATAGTATGCTCTAGCAACAAATGCTTGGTAGCCACATATTGAATATCCACCTTAAAAATTTTAATAAAATAATGTTTTTAATGGATTCAGAGATCTTAATTTAGACAGAAATCTGGATGAATAATGGATTGGGGTTGATGCTGACGAGTCTAAAAATTATAGTGTTACAAATTACGATGTTACATATGATAGTAATATATCCTTAAAAGTATTATTTAATCATTCATTTATAATAAACTTAGGTTCATTGTGTGCTGCTATTGTTGTGAGTTGTATTCTTTCAGGTATTTTAGGTATCGTGTTACTGGTAATTCTAATGTTTGTAATCAATTAGAATTACATATGGGTACTTAATCACATATAAAGTATTAGAAAGTATGCTTAGCTTGAAAAAGGTGGATCAGGTGAAATAGACGAATCTACACTGGATACACAAAAGAGGCGTCTTTATTTTGAATACAGGGTTGATATTTTTTTAAATATTTAGATATTCTAAACATATGTTTTTAAATTTAGGAATAACAACAATTAATTGAAGATTAAAATAAAAAGGCTTTGTAAGAAGCTGGTGAAAATCCAGATAATAAGGATTAAGGAGCTGTACCAAAATATACTATTACAAGTATATTTAGCTAGTTTTATTAACTTATTTATTTATCTCCTCCTTTGAGTGCTTTGATTGATTACATAGTGCTTTTATTACAAAAAGCTAAGCAGAATTCAATTAGGGAATTTTACAAACTACTTTTTAAGTCTAAAAAGCTCAATTAATTAAAAGAAAATGATGATGAAGAAATTCATAGCTTAGATAAGGATTAAATACTAGGTAATGAAATGAAATAACTTTATGAGAAATTCTGTTTCCTAAATTAATATCTTGAAAGAAAATTTGATGATGAAGAAAATTTAAAATATTTAACAGATATGGGTTTTAAAATTGCTGCTAGACTAGATGCATAGACTCAATTTTTTACCTATATTAAATATAATGGCACTATACCTACTATGTCAGAATAACCAAATAAATCATCTTTGGATCTATTCATCTCAAGTTGTTGCAATCTCACTAATTTCGAAACTGATCGTATAGAATCATCTGAGTTAGATAACTATTACTAAGTATGTTTAATTAGATTTTTTTTGTGAAAATTTAAATTTTTAATTTATTGACATTACCGTTTTGGAAGGAATGATTTTGGAATATTTTTTATTTTACCAAAAGGAGTTTTGTACTTTAAACCACATGCAAAAAGAATAATTAAATGAAGGGTCATTAAAGAGAGATTATGGTATATAAACTATATACTTACCTCAATAATGGGTTGAGAGAGATGAAAAATATGACATACAAAAATTAAAAAGGAAATATTTCATTGATAAAAAGAGGGTTGAGAATAATTTCAACATACTTTTGGCTAAAGATAGTTTTTTATTCAGTATACTTTATGATAGTGAAGATTTTTAGTAAGCTTAGAAAGATATAAAAGTACCTACAGGATGGTAGTTTTTTGATTTAATAACAGTTGTTGCACATGTTTTGGTGATGACTTTAATTGGTTGTCCTCTACTTATTCTAACCATATTCATCAGAGCATAGTAATCTACATATTCTCTGATTTCTCCTATGAGACTTATTTATTTTGAAACAATTGTATATTATCCTAGTTCTATACCTGCTAAGTTAATGGGAGATAACTGGATTGTTTAGGCTATATCAATTATTGCTTTAATATTTTGGATACTTTCATTTTTTGATTTAATTTATTATTATGCTAGTATGGATTTCCCTCAGGAAAAATATTTCAACAAATACAAGTAGGGAAGAAGTAAAATAAGAAACATTTTTTCTAGTGTTATGTGGATTATAGTTCTTATGTCTTTCTACACTTTTGCAGTATATTTTTCATTAGTTGCTATTTGGTTAATGCTTAGTGCTATTATCAATCCTAATGCTTTCTTACCATATGCAACATCCGCAGCCACATTTGTTACTCTCGTAGCCAAAAAATACAAGTAAATTTTTTTTAGTTAATTTTATAAATTTAAGAAATTAAAATTTTCAAGGGACTTTGAAGAGATTTCATAGAATGGTTTTAAATTTATATCTGACTATTTGTAGGAATTGGCTTAAGGATAATTTTAAGAATTATTAAAAAAAATGGATATTCAGGATAAAATTGCAAGTGTAGTGCCTGTTGATACTATAAAGGATATCACAGCTGAAGCTTCTAAGCTAGGGTTAATTGACCCATCTATGTCAGAGAATATTTAAAATAATCTAGAAATCATGATAAGAGATCCTTCTGTAGTTTCATAATTAGGATAAGAACTTATTAAAATTTCTTAAGATCCATAAGCATTTGCTTAACAAATGACTTAAAAACTTGAAGAAAAAGCAAAAGCTTTAATCTAGCAATAAGTAAAAAAATTAATTATTTATAAAATTAAAATAAATATTAAATTTGTACATATCATTCAGGTAAGTACTTTAGATAAAGAGCTAAGTGATGAATTAGTCAATCTCATATGGTGTCTACTAAAAAATCAAAAAAGCGAACTTAAGAACTCAATAAGCTCTTTTGTAAATGCTCTGATTAATGGATTCTAAAAAAATAAAGGATAATAATCTCTAAAAAGTATTGGTTTTATCAATTTAAAAGGACCTGTTTTTGACTTTATTTGGGAGTTTGCATTCCCTGTTGAAAACTTCAAAGGAAATTACTAAGAGCATTTAATAAATATTTTTTGTATTACATTGGCAAATGTGATATCAGTTTGGAATAAAGATCTCAAATAGCTTGTGCTAAAAAAATAAAATGACAACAATGAAAAAGGAAACAAAAAAAACAATAAAGATTGCTCAGAATAATAAAAAACAAATGAACAACTAATGAAAGAAAAACTTTTGAAAGATATTGAAAATGCTGAAGCAGTTATTCAAGCTGATGATAGATAAGAAGAGGAATAAGAAATAGAACTTACTTCAGAAGAAGCTATTACTTATGCTTATAAGAATATTATTTTTTCTGTTATATAGATATGCCGTTCTATCTAGTCATCTAATAGTGAAGTAAATTTATTAATTAAAAAAATATCAATTTGTATATTTTTTACTGAAATATGATAGGTGATATTCAATCAGATATTAAACTTAGTTTAGAATGGTAGCAAAATCCCTGGATTTGATGGACTGAGTTAGTTAAAATAATACTAGGATATCTTTAAAATTGGTTTTGCTATTTTCAAAAATGATGGAGAGGTAGATTTTGAAGATGTTAACAATGCTTTTAAAGGCTTTTTAAAAAACACTGGCCTTGAAGATAAGGTAAAGGATATTACAGGTGTAGGTATTTTAGATGTCTTAAAAATAGTCGAAGTCATAATACAAAGCTTTAAAGGCCAGAGCAAATTATCATAAAATAACTCAGTCAAGAAAGTTATTTAAAACCTGATTGGCTCTATAGAATTTTCAAGTAATTAAATTAGGATAAGATAATAAGAATTCAAGGAAGCAGATGAAATCCATTCTTTGGAAGAATGTGATAAACTAAAAAATGATGTTAATATTTGTTTAAATGAAACAAAAATAGCAGTAAATGAATTAGAATAGTAAAGACTTAAAATTAAATAAAATGAGCAATATTATGAAGATAAATTGTAAGATAGTTTATATTATTTGAGAATTTATCTTTAAGAGGTTTAATAAAAAATTAACTAAGAAATGTCAAGCGATGATATATTAAATGCAAATGGTGATAAAATAGTTTCTTATCTGTAAAATGCTATTAGGCAATATAAAAATAATTATGAAAATGTAAAGACTCAGCTCAAGTTATAAAAAGAAGAGCTCATAAAATCTTTTCCATAACTTAAGAAAAAAAAAGATGAGCAATACTAAAAAATAGAAAAGATTTATGAATAAATAGACCTCCTTAAAGCAAAAGTATTAATTATATTTTTTATTTTTGAAAATACTTGATGTAAGAATAAAATTATAAAATTAGATTAAAAATAATTTAGAGGATTCTTTAGAAGAAAGAAAAGAAAAAATCAGAAATATCAAAGAATAAAATATTAAATTGCAAGCCAATTTATAGACAAAAAAATTAAAAAAAATAGAAGCTTTGAGGAGTATTGAGGATCTCAAAAAAAAAATTGTCAAAAAAGTAAGTTAAATAAGTAAATAATAAGATGAAGATGAAGAAGAAGAATTAATTCTCAGTGAAGGAAATATTTAAGTATTTAATATTTCTAAGGTTAAGAACAAAGATAATGAATAACTATTAAATAATTATGAAATTGAAGATGAAAATTAAGGTAAAATTAACTTATTAAAAATAAAATTTTTATAAGTCAATTGAAAATTATTTTTTTATTTAAATAAATTAGATAAATAAATTAAATAATTTGAAATCAGAATTAAGACAATAGATAATGAAATAGAGTAAACAAAGAAAATCATTTCTAAAAACGAAGAAGAAATTTAACAAATCGAACAGAAAATTGAGGAAATTCAAGAATCTATTTATTAAATTGATGAAGCTAGTATGGATATGAGGTATGAGATAAATTTTGATGATTAAGAAAGCATAAATGCTAAAAAAAATGAGTAAAATGAATTAGATGAATTATACTCACAGTATTATAATTAATAAGAAGCATATGATAGTATAGTTAATGAGATTTCTGAAAATATGATGAAACAAGAGCAAATTGTTGAAAAAATCAGTGAAATTGAAGAGAATGCTAAATATATTATAAGTGATTCCCAAGCATACATTGACGAGTTTAAGATTAGCTAGAAAACACTTAACAAAGTTTAGTAAGAAAAGATTGACCTCCATCAAAAAATAGATGATTTATAAGGTAAAATATATCTATTTTTATCTTTTATCATTAATATTTTGTATTTAGAGAAACAAAGCAAATATGAAGAATATATAGAAGCTTTAGACTAATAATGTTAAAATTTGTCAGAGGAATAAAATGAAAGAAACCAGATTAATGATGAAAATAATTCTATTGATAAAGATAATAAGGGGAATGATAATTCACAAAAAAAAGATGATCATGGTAACTACTTATCATCAGGACTGACAGTCATGCTTAACCTATTCAGTGGGTAGATTGCCAATTTATAAACTGATTTAATTAAAGAGTTAGGCTCTTTTTTTGATATAGTTTCAACTAGTAAGTATATTTAAAGTGAAGAGGTTTAGGAAATGTTTATATTTTTGAAAGATTAAATTATAAGTGAATAATAAGGAGGAGCATAAGGCAAATAAAATAGTAAAAGTAAAGAAAAAATAAATAATTTTTAAAGTATTCTACATTTGATAGACATATTTTTGAATGACTCAATTGTAGCAACTAGAAAAATTATTAAGAACGGAAAGGAAAATCTTTTAGAAAGTGAAGTAGCTAAGTCTCTATAAGTTGTTTTTGTGAGTAGATTTGATGGATTTATTAAGTAAAAAGCTCTGGATAAATATCTTATAGGATCTGATTTACTTGAATTAATTTCTAAAGTAATGAAGATGAAAGAGGATGTTATTTTAGGATTCATGGAGCTCCTCTTAGGATATAAAAATACAAAAGAAATCCACACTTTTGTCAGCTTTGCAGCTTCATTAAATAAAGTAATTTTTTTTGTTTTTATTTTTATTTTAAAAATTTTTAATATTAACATTAGATTAAAGAAAATAAGGTAAATGCATTTATGCATTTATTTAATCTTTATTCTTCTAAAAGCCCTAGTGAATTATATGATGCTCTAGTTTTCTTTTAGGTAATTAAAAATCCTCCAAAAGAGTATGAGAGTGTTACTATTAAGGACCTTGTTTTGGTTTTATTATTCATGAGAGAGCAATTAGATTTTATATATGTGAAGAGTATCTTTGAAGATAAATTGGAGATTTTACCAAAAGAATAATAGCCAATTTCTAAAAAGTAATAAGAGATGAAAGATATTATTAAAGCAAATGCTGATTTACCAAATCACTTTAAGAAGCTTTTTGAAATAGAAATAAAAGGGTACTTGTAGTAAAACACTATTTAAGCAGACTTCAAGCAAATAAATAAAAATCTCGAAGTGTTACTTGAATAATCTGACTTTAATTTTTTCAAGAAGTTTTTATCAATTAGAAGCATTCCTAAAATAGAAGATCCTACATAAAATACTCTAGTAAAGAGTTGTATTACAGATATTTCAGATATGCTGAATATTGAATATCAATCTATTGAATTATTCATTAATCTACTTACTTCTTCTAAATCAAATAAATTAAAATAAGCTTTAGATACCTTATAAATATTAAAAATTAATCCTAAATGTGATTAAGGTGATATTAACAGTTTTGTTGAATTTAGTGCATCAACTTTAGAGAAAATTGAACTAAAAAATTAAAATATTTCTAATATATCTAAAAGCATTTTTTAAGATAGTCTACCTCTTTGCTTATTGAGGAAAATTCTTTATCATGAAGGAGTAGCTCTCGCTTACTCTGACTATCTATTGTTATTCAATATCTATACTAATAACTAAATTCCAACATCAATGATGAATTTAATTGATTTCAGATATGGTATGACTGGTAACAGAAAAAGGGATATCTACAAATTTTTACATCCATTGAGTAAAAATATAGAATAAGATTATTAAAAATTCAAGGTAAATTTTATTATTAGAAAAATTAACAAACTTTAATTTTATATATATTTCATTATTAAAAGAAATCAAAATAAGAATAAGGCTTAATAAAAGCTGTACAAATACTATCAATTAATGATTAGTCATCCAGAATATAAACTTTTCTATAGTACTTGATTAAAACAAAGTAAGAAGCTCTATTGATGGCATCATGTTTGCTTGTTTATTTTAGTGGACGCTCAAATAACATCATTCTCTATATTGAAGAAGGAAATGATAAAAAATAAAAGAAAGTTAATGTAGAATAATTACTTTGTATATTACTCTAAGTAAAATAAGAGTTTTTTGAAGCAGTTCACACTTATTTCTCAGAAGATACAAATTACTGTACTTAAACTATGATTAAATTTTATCGTTAATTAGATTACTTATAGTAATAAGCTGGAGGAGACTATGATACCATTCTTGAAAATAATATTACTATTTCAGATAAAACTGTTGAGTAATATGTAAGATTGGTCAATCATATTTAATTTAATACATCATTCATATCTAAAGACACAAAAATATCTATTGAAGCGGTTGAGCTTGTTTCTAACCTCATGTATATTAAAAATTCAAAAAATGAATAAGAACGTAATTTAGTTTTTGAATAAATGAGAAACAATTCCTATATATCTAAACTCTTCTCTCAGTTGGGAGTAAATCATTAAGAATTTGTAACCTTAGTTAAAATAATGTACCAAGATTATGAGCCCACTAATATAAAGTGGGTTTCCAAATCTCTTAAGTTGCCACCTTAGTTTAAAATTGATGGATTGTAATAATTAATCATGCTTGATTAAATTCTTCCAGTTTTTGGAGAATCATCTTAGAACAAAAAATTTTTAATAAATTTAATTAAAACTAACAAGTTTGTTAAAATTTTTAAAGTCAATTAAACTTGGGCAGAAGTAGCATATATTTTGTGTAAAGGAGATTTTTGTTTGCTTTCCAAATATCAAGATAAGCTAATACCACTTAAATATCCTACTTCTTTGAGGTTTGAAGATGCTTTATCAAAAGATTATCTCAAATAAGGAACAACCTTAACCAAAGCTGTAAATGCTAAAGATATCAAATACATGTCTCTTATCTAAGGTTTAGCAGGGTAAGATAATTTCTTACTATTTTTTTATTTTCAGTAGCTTTTTAGCTTTTTTATTTTAATTTTTTAATTTATTGTTAATCAAAAACTTTTATTTCCCCATTGATAATTTTAGTTACAAAAAATAATTTATAATTTAATTATTTTTTTAATTTTATTACAAGATTACTTTCATGCAGATAGTCAACATTCTAAACAACTGAATTTCTTTATTAGCTTTATACAATCATCTGTTAAAAATATGTAAAAGATGAATAACTGATTATAGAAGATGGACTTAAGAAAGGTAATACTCTGTAATATGCTATTTATAAGTTTACAAAGAGTACATAAATTAATCCTGTATGGACTTTATTGATGATGGGAGATTTTAATGCATGGGAATTTATTGCTTAAAGCTATTATTTAGTTAACAATGGTAAAAATCCCTATATTAATCCTATTTTAGCTTTAGTTTATGTGCTCAATTTTAGATCAAACCCACTAATCGTTAAGCAGTTGCTTATAGATTTAGAGTATGCATAAAGATCTTATAAGATTTATATAGCTAAATTAAAGAAAGATTGTTCAAGAAGAGTTGAATTAAAATAAAGAAAATAGCAAAATGAAAATCAAGATGATGAAAATAGTGATGATGAAATTGAAGAGCATTTATTAAATGATATAAAGAAGAAAAATAAAAAATAGGAAGAAAAATCAGGCCAACCAATTAAACTAACAGAAGAAGAAAATGAAAATCTTTAAGAATTAGAAAATAAAATAAAAGGTTTAAAATCTAAGATTAATAATTTGTTAACAATGTGTTTGGAAAAAGATGGTGAAAAGTAATTTAATTTATTAAAAATGGTTGGTATTATAATCTACTATTATTATAAGTTTAACTAGAATAGTTGAAGATTTCAACTTCCCTTAAAAAATTGTTAATATGCTATTAGTTTATGACCATGATTATGGGGAAAAGAAAAAAATGTAAGGTTATAAATAATATATGGACTATGAGGAAGATGATGAATCAGACAGTGAGATTGTTTTAACAAGTAATTTAATATCTGATGCTTTTCAAGCCTTGTAAAGTCACATGTAAGTTTTTTATGAATTTTGAAATGAAAAATTTAAATAAATTAAGTGAAATAAATGATAGTGAAAATAAATTGGGAGAATTTAAAGAATTAGACATACTTAATCTAGTTTTTGAGAAGATAGGAACTTATTTATATACTGATCCTAGAAAAGAAAGAATGGATTTTTCTTAAGAAGAAAAAAAATTTACAAGTAGTTATTGTTTAAATTAGCATAGTTCTAGCCCTTTGATGCAGATGATGCTTTTGAGTACAATAGCATAACTAAAGTTATCATATTATGATTTCTATGGATTTGATGGAAGAGATGAAGAACATAAAAAATAAGTAGCATTTGCAGTCGATCTGATATTAAGTACATTAGAAAAGTATTATTTTTTTGATGATATGATGGATTTTTTCCCTCGCCATAGACTTATACCTTTGATTGTAAACAATTCAATAATAAAAAATTCTTTTCAAAGATTTTAATTTATGCTTTATTAAATATTTAGGGGCTTTCTGTTGGTTTTATAATTGATTCAGATGACATACTTTATTCGAATACTTGTCAAAGTGTATTTGATTAACGTTACTATTAAGGTGTTATTATTAAACTGTGTGAAAAAGTTTATGATAGACAAAAGCAAGAAGAGGAAAGAAATTTAAATGGAGAGGATTAAAAACTTGATAAAAAATAGTTTTAAAAATATATAGAATTAAAAAAATTTGATTTGAAATATAAATATTTTGCTGAAAGGATAGTTGACTCTGATATACAATATTAAATCGAACAAAATGATTAAAATTATGGCATGGATGGAGTGTTTAAAGGAATAGATTAGTATGAAGTATTTTAACTATTAGAAGATTAAAATACAGAGAGATTAATAGATAACTATGAAGATATAACTTGGTTTTGGTAAGATTATTTTCAATTTTAAATCTTATTACTTATCAGCTATTTAAATAAAATTAGCTATTATACAGAAGATTAAGTTAATCACATGACTGATCCTAATAATTTTTACACCGATTTTAGACGTGCTTATTATGTTAATAGAGATACATACAATGAAAACGATCAATACTCAGGAGAAAAAAAGAAAAAGTTGTTTGAATACTTGGATAATTACAAAGATGTAGCTGAATCTGAAAATTTCTAATACTTAATAGATGTATTTAAAGAAAACTATAAATCTTTAAACAACAATGATTACTTTGCAGCAAATTATTCTTAAGTAAAATTTAAATAATTAATTTCTTTAAATTTTGGATTTTATTGAAAATAATTGTTTGAGATTTAATTGTTTAAATTTTACAACACCACGAATCTTAATAATTTTTTATCAATAGGACAGCAATATGTATTTCGGAACTCTAATTTTAAATGGTATAATCTATTAATAAATTAAAGAAGTTAAAATGGAGGATTTCTAAAATCATGTAACTTCGGCTTCTTTGTTTATGACTAGCAATAAAAAAGCTTTAGCTGAAATACTGAGTTTGCTAATCCCTTCAATAAAATCTAGTTTTTCATCTTTAAATGAAATATTAAATGACTAAGAAGAAAGTATTTCAAGCTTTATTAATCTTACTATGGGTAAAAGTATTAATCAATCAAGAGATTTAGAAATACTTTTAAGTAAATCATCATTGACAGATCTAAATAGAGGGTAAATTTTAATTAAATTTGTTCATTTATTATTTTGTTAATTTAAACTATCTTAATTTGAATATTCACCAAGCAAGCAAGGTTTCATTTCTTGCATTTATTTAATGATCATAAAGCTTTATATGTATGATTGCTATTAATTTCGAATTTAAAGAAATTGGAAATTTTTATTCTTACTTTTTTCATCATTAAAATATGTAGAACAAAATCAATTTTTTTTTGCCCAACTTTAAAAAAATATTAAGAAGTTAGCAATACTATTGTTTTTAACACAGAGTTTAATAATTTTCATTTAAAAATTTTATAATTAAAGTATTATTATTATCCAAATTTTAATTACTTTTGCTTAGTTATTTTTTCAATTAATAAACAACGATTGTAATACCCTTCTTTATGGCCCCTCCTATATTTAAGATTTCCCTCTTCTTTTAGGTC